>JAFVLL020012829.1:0-12709 GCA_021397915.2 Tor tambroides | reverse complement strand
TATATTTTTTTTTTTTTCTTTTTTTTTTAACAATTTTGATGCAGGTCTGTAGTTCTGACTTGAATCCTCGTCAAAAGTGCAATGGGTTGTAGCCAATATTAGCTGTTAAAATGTGCATGGCTCTGCGCTTCGAATTTCCATTGGAAAATATCAGCTGAACCCTTTGGCCTAAAATATTTACTTAAAGCACCACCTAAGATTTTAAGTTTTTAAAGTTAATATTTCAATAATTCAACAACAAATTCTCACATTTCCAGTTCTCTGATGTTGGTTAATGGTCACATGACCAATAAAATATATATACATTTTTTTGTAAGTGTTTAATTTTTATTTTATTTTCATGTATTTTATTTTATTTTATTTCATAACTTTACTTTTTTTGTGATTTAAATTACATGCTATAACCTGAGCATGTGCATTTGCTGGACCATACGGTTTTTTGAGTAATTTAAGCAATATTATTGGTGATTTGACACATAATGTGGTCCAAATGTCTGAGACCACTATTGAATTTATTTCTTTATTTATTTCAAGAAACAAAAGCTTTTTATGGTTTTAGTTTACTATAATAACTCTGGTGCTAGAAGCCATTTTTCTTTAAAGGCAGCAGAAATCCAGCTAAATTAACTTCACAAGTTAATAGCTGCTTGAGGGATTTGCCAAGAGTATACAACGTGCCTTAAAGGGACTGATATGGGCCCCCATCTATCTCTTGATTGCCTTTCAATAAAAAAAATTTCAAGTGACAAACAGTTCAAGTGACAGTTCTGTTGACAGGGTAACACTGGGAGATGTTAGAAATAAGAGTGTGAAGTAGCAAAGACCTGCTGTTACCTGCTGACTGACTGAACTATGCTGAGATTTGAGCCTGGACACTTCCTCCTCCAGCCGCTGGATCTGCTCAGCCTGGGAACACACATGCACAAAGATCATGAAACTCACATCGCAAATGTTTACCATCAAACACAGAAATGTTTTGAGAAGGAGACAATAACCAGACCAAAGATGGTAGCTCAGAACAAACAGAGCAGTGAGAAAATGGCTGCACTGTTCTGTCATAATGAGAAGCGGAGGTGTGTGTGTGTGTGTGTGTGTGTGTGGGTCGGGTTCCCCTGCTCTGCTCTCATCACATCTGCTGTCAGTAATCTGTTCCTGAGCCAGCAGTGCTGGGATTAAGTGCAGGCTGCAGATAAAGGATGTATGCGTCATTAAAACACACAAGACAGACACGTACACACTCACAGAACCACCGGTGAGTAATAATGCGGCCACAGTTTCAATCACGAAAGCAGCTTCATTTCTGTGAAAATCATGAGCGTTAAGAGCGTGGAAGTGTGTGATCTGTGGGCAGACGGGCTTGTGCCGGGGGCTTATTTTAACCTCAGATATGAAGGTCTTTCAAAAGGCAAAATTGTCCAGCTGTGCAGTGGAGTAATAATGATTTTAAAAGCAATAGTTCAGCCAAAAATTAAAATTCTCTTATTATTTACTCACCCTCATGTTGTTACAAACTCTGTGACTCATGTTCTTTCCAAAAAGGACAAAAAGCACAATAAAGTAGTCCGTATGACTTGTATGCTATAAATGGAGTGAGAGGAATAGATCAAAATTTGCTATACACTGGAAACCTTAAGACAATATATTTAAATATGTAGATGAAACTGTACAATAACGGACTGAGAATTTCAGTCTGTTCCTCATCATAATGCTTCAGATGATTTGAAATATAGAGTACAGGACATACGGACCGCTTCTATGGCTCCTTTTAGACATTTCGACAAGTTATTCTGGTTTGGAACATCATGAGTGTGAGAACTTATGAATGCATTTTCATTTTGGGGTGAGCTATGCCTTTAAGTAAACAATATGGCATTCATGTATATGAATTATAGGTCTGATTGTAGGTGAGGCTTTGCAGGTAATGCTGAAAAATATTATGTTTAGAAACTTCTCAAAAGAAGAAATTTGATTAAAGTTCCAGATCATGAACGATCATTAAAAGATAATCATAAAACACAAAGAATAAGAATGTAGCACCCATGAGTGCTCACTGATATTCTGACAGAGAGATCAAAAACTTTCTGCCATACACAATTTCATGTGTAATTTCAAATCCAATGCAAAATTCAGCCCTTCTGGGGCAAAAAAAGGTCTGATAACTGATAGAAACAAACAAGGGTTAATTTCGATCAAATCAAAACAAAACACAATTATATTTTAACTATTTGGTCTGCAAATTTGAATATACTAAAGTGGCATGAATAATAAAATAAAATAAAATAAAATAAAATGAAATAAATAAATAAATAAAACAAAATAAAATAAAAACAGCAAAAACATAACAGATAGTACTCTGGTAAGTTGTAATCAGCCATAATATTTCTACTTTCCTCTTTAACAAGTTCCTCTATCCTAAACACCTGTCAGTATAATGCATGTTCAAGGTAAAAACTATTCTAAAAATCTGAAGTCTGTAAAATTGCTTAAGACAGCTCAGTAAAATGAGCAGAGGTCAACTGGATAAACAGGATAGCATTAACCGCAGTAATGACTCCCAGACCATGTGACATTACAGAGAGGTCAGAGACCATGAACAAACAGCAGATGGTATATGAATGACAGAGGCCCTGTCCCAAATCACACCCTAAAACCCTCACGTTCTTCTGAGTCCACACTTTTGTGATGAAATGCCGCTTTGACTGCCAGGTAGAAGTCTGGATTGACTGTGCATAGCAGCCGCAAAGGGGATGTTCGCTAAAATGATGAATAGGACAACCTATGGTATCATGAACTTAACGGATACGCATACGCAGCGGACACTGTAAGTCTGCAAGAGCACATGAAGTGTGTCATTTGGGACAAGGCCAGAGACTACAATGACATACAAACTAGAGAATGACAATGGTTCCTTGGACATGTCCAATGGTAATAAATGGTAATCACTGAAGTACCTTGGAATACCATGTAGATACTGTGGCGTGTATGAATATTCATCATTCAGTGTTATCTTAGCATCACTGATATACTGCACTATTATAGTTTTATTTTATGTTTATATTTTCTGTTTTCACGTTAATTTTGGTTAAAGTTTTAGTCATTTTGCTGTGTTTTTACAATATTTCATTTTTATTCATTTTATTTTATTCAGTACATTTAGTTTTAGTTATTTCATTTAATATTTATTTTGCTTCAAGTATAAATTATTATTATTATTATTATTGTTATTAAGTTTTACTTAATGATAATAACCCAGCATGGTATGGCCAGGTACAGTACATTTCCATTCCTACTACACAACCACTCAAGTGCATATATATTCACTGTTGGTTTGATTGTATTTGTAAATTGTGAAATATCCAATCTCACTGTGTTTTTGGCACCTCCCGTCCCTTCCCGGCACCGGCTCAGCTGGGCTCGGACAACAGACAGCTCATCCTCCAGTTCGTGGCATTTCTTTCTAGCTTCTTGGGCCTCTTTGCTCTTTTGCTCCGCCATGGACCGAACCAAACCAAGCTCCGCAGTGACTCTGTCCACCTACAGGGCGGCGCCAGACATGAGAAACTTAATGCAATCGAAGCTTCTTTCCAAGGGCGCACACAGACACACTTCAATCTGACCCTTGGTGGAGGTGACCTCCTTGCAATCAGCCCCGTGGAGCACTTATTTCCCAGCTATAATCAGACTCCCTCACTAAGGCCTGACCTTTTCTCAGCAGCCCCTCAGCCATGGCTATGTATAACTCCAATATAAAACCCAGCCCCCTAGAGAGAGACATCTGCTAGAGCTCAGATCCACGGCCATACAGGTTAATGAGGGAGAGAGAGCTTGAACACATACACACAACACCACTGCACAAACAATTTAAAAAGATCTCGGACTATATGAAAGGTACGAGATATGTTGCACCCAATAACAAAGTATTTCGTGTGGCACAGGGTTATATTTCTAATTTTATGTTATGCTCATAGTAACAAACTACATTAAAGAAACAACTTGGTACCAAGTTCCTTTAATCAAGGTGGCCTTCGAGTTCACTTGGTGGCCATTTTAGTAACATCCCAAGCTCTTTACAAGTCATGCAAGTGCAGAACCAATCTTCATTATGACAGACCAAAATCTCCAAAATTGTTGGCTAAGCTTATAAATCAATACCGTTTTTCAAATACCCAATAAAGCAGGAAAACCATTTCACGAATTAATTTATAGGTAAAAATTGTCATTAACAGTGGTACCTCAGTGGCCTGGTGTCGTTTGATTCCCAGTAGAGCTTCATTCTCCACCTGCAGCTTCACCAGATTCCCTTTCACCTCTGAGAGCTGCAAGAGAGCAGACACACTTCATATACAGTAGCTCTCCTATAGTAAACAAAGTATTTTATTACAGCTAAAGCAATGAATAGTTTCGACAGATCATGTGCACACATATGAGATAAAGACATTGCTGTGTTATTTCACATAGAGTGGTGGTCCACTCATGGAGGTCTCCATATTGAGTCACATGAATAGAGTACTACATACTCATACAAATAAACAGAAACAGACGTGACTGAATAAGCATGTCCTCTTTCTTTTGTGAAATAACAGCAAATACCACTTTATTTCTGTGTGACTAATTTTCAGTCCTGACAATTCATTATTTGTAAAACATCGAGGCTTTTGGATTTAAATCTTTAAGTAAACAACAAAACATGCAAACAACATTTTATCACTTTTGTTTTGTGATCTCTCTAGCTCCAGTGATTTATTTCAGATAAGTTTTCTGATAACTTCTCATTGTTGGTGAAATGATGGGGTTGCGTGACGTTGTTCCAGAGATGCGTGTAAAGGGCAGGTTTTAGTGAAGCGCTGCGGAGTTTCTGGCCCGACGGTGAAAACGCAGCGTGATTTTGGCCTCCGTGCTACAGGTCCGAGGCTATTAGCTCCGCTTGGCCCATTGAAAACACTGGCTCACACTGGCCCAACAGTGGAAATGCAGCTGTTTAGTACTCATACTATGGCTTTATTTACACCTGGTATTAACATCCTGTTCAGGTGATCTCATTTTGAAATGGGACTATGCTAAATAAAATAATTCATTATCCTAATAAATGAAATGAAATAAAATAATAATAATAAATATTTTGAGATTTATTTACTTCAACAACATTGGACAAAAAGGCACACGGCAACACTGCAGTGTAAACCAGGGCCACGACCACCAATAATTAAATATGGCTGCCTCAGTGGTCTAACAGCTCTTGTCAATGTCAAAATGATTGAGATGGTCAATCAAATCAAAGAAGGCAGACTGTTATTAGAACCCGAACATGAATTCCAGCGCACTGTTTCAGTGAAAGCGTGTAAGGCAAGATGTACGTAGTTAAATATTTATGATGTTACTGTTTAAATGTTTTACAATAAAAATGTTAAGCAAATTAGAGTAATATCCAGTAATGCATATTTTTGTTCCTCAAATTTATCAATTTTCAATTGCAATTAGTTTAAATCATTTGTGTATTTAATAACTGAAAGCAATGAAACAATAAAAATGAATGAAACCATTTTTGCTATGTGATTAAGGGAGAATCAATGTGTGGATATTTATTTATTTATTTACTGATTACAATAAATTCTAGTTATTTTTACTGCTCATCTATCATTTTCTTTATTTCCTGAAATTCCTTTAAATCCTATTTAGATCCATTCAAAAAAAAAAAAAAGTTTTTGTCCGTCCCAATGTTCAAGACATGGTTACGGTCTTATTGTAAACACTAACGCATGACATTACCAGATGCATACAGCATTGTGTCTTGGCTGATCACTTGTGATTGGATCAACCAGTATGGAGCTTACAACCTCTGTAACTGAACCTTTCATCTGTGGAATAAATGAATCAGCTATAGCCCAGTGAACACTGTGCAATTTTGGCCACGATTTGGTCATCTGAGACAAATTTTGAAAATGCAAAAATTTTCCTATAATTCTAGGCTAAAATCTGTAGTCTTTGATCGCTGGTTTGACATGTTCACCAACAGCCGATTAAAGCCACTGCGATCAAATTTGACCTCCAATGAAATTCTGGCAGTGTCAGATTTGCCACACAGCCTTGCAGTGTGATGTCTCCTACGACAAACGTCAAACTGTCTTCCATCATAAACTCTGGCATTCCCATTCTCCACTCATGGAGCTCATATGATAAGTTGCCTTTGCTATGATAAACATCGGTTGCGCCGCTGTTTTCATGTGGTTGTGTAGTGCTGCTTACACTATTCTTCTTAAATACATCAGTATTTCCACCATCCATATCCACCTTATTCCTAAACGCGGAAATAAGCCTATGGGCGAGACTTCCGGTTAATTAGCCACTTATAGGGGAAAAAATGCAAACAACAACAACGTGCAGTAAACGGTAAAACTGTTTCACTACAAACCAGTGTGTTCATAATTAAGATAATACACTAAAATAATATAAGACACACCAATTTGCAACATCAAGCAGCAAAACGAGCGGTTTTGTACAGCTAAAAATAGCTGGAAGCAAATGAGACCAGAAGCAAGACCCATAAAATTTACAAATGGCCACGGCCATTTTTACAGGAAGAATAAGGTGGATACTTTTCATGATAGCCTACATTTCAGCTCCACGTGTAATGCAGCTCACAGTCACAGAACGAGTATGAGTTGATAATGTCAAACTCCTGACAAGTTTTCTTGCACACAGTGTGTGCCCGGTCTCTGATTATGATATTTATTTAAAACAGCATTGGTGACCAAAAATGTGATACTGCATCCACAGCAATAGGTGTCAGTATAAAGTGCAACAGCACTATAGCATCAATCAGCAAATCATGAAGAAAAAATACTTAGTGCACATTTAACAATTAAATATATCTTCTAAACAGAAACAACAACAAAAAAATTGCACTGCCTCTATTTTTCATCATGTCTTGAGAACTGAAAATGATACTGCACACAAAACTCAGGCTTACAAAGTAATGAATATGGTTAAAATACTATAAAGCAGTGAACACTGAGATGGTAAAGGTGCCCCTCATGATAACAAACAAACTGCGGCTGGAGCGTAAAAAGGCCATGAACTTAACTGTGGGAGTGTTAGTAAACAAAGGCACTGTGAGATTGTTCTCTGAGCAATCAGTGTTGAGCTCCCCCAACAAGTCTGCCATGACGCCTAGCGACAGGTGACACAGCCACTGGTGACGGACAGCACTGGCCTGAGCTCTGATTGGTCAGCAGTCTCATCCAGGAGGGGAGGGCTCAGAGTCTCATTGCAGCAAACAAGCTTGCAGCTACGTGCCTAATACAACAAACTGTTTGTTTGGTTAGATGCATTTAAATTATGTATGCGTTACACTTTACAGCCCAAAAGAGAGAAAATCACACAACATTCAATATCCAAATGAGAATACATGGAGAATACAGCCTTAACTTCCTCTGATTTTTGTCATTTCAATGTGTCCTTTAATAGAGATTCAGAAGAGATATCCAGATAAAAAAGTCTGCAAAAAGTTCAATGTAAGCTCAAATATTTCTCATCAATTAATCTTAAGATCAAATGATTATACTGTATAGCTGTTCTGAGAAACATCTCAGACAGGGTTGATACATAAAAAAAACCATAACTTAGATCATAAAGTCTCTTGAGCTTTGTTTGAAAGAGCAACCTCAGTAGGGTTTTGTGATATGTTTTTAGTATCTATTTGCATTGTTCATCATGTTCCCTGGCATCTGGCAGAAAAATTCTGGGACCCTCCTCACCTCAACAGGGGAGGGGGAAACACCTGTCTCAAAGTAAACTCTCACTTCAGTCGATCTGGAAGAGTTCAGACAGGCACTGCTAACTGCTCAACACACGCACCGCACTCTCTGTGACAAACCTGGAATATAAGAAGCTTAGCAGAGTCACCTAAACAAATAAGGAGCTTATTTGGTCCCTTAAACAACAGATTTCAGACTCCCAACAAACTGTATATTAAGTATTTCAGTGAGCCAAAACATCCATCCACATGTCAAAGTTGCAACTGGAGCTCACAAGCCGCTGTCATTACAGCAAGCGCCATGTAGAAAAACAACAAAAGCTTCAAACTACATAAAGTATCTTGAATTTAAATCATTTCATGTTTTTTTTTTCCTCTCAAATCCTTTTCAAAATCATCCCTGACTAGCATTTCCTCTTGGTAAACTTGGTGTGTTACAGCACAAGCCAGTTCTTTATAATTACGGCTATTATTCTTCTTATATGAAATAATCCTTCTTAGAAGAAGAGAAAAATACATAAATTACTGCAAACGTAGTGGTCTGAAATCAAAGTATGTGACAGCCCAGAACAAAAGCACTGACACTGAGAAAGCGAGAAAGAGAGAGAGTGTGTGGGCCCGAGCAGCCCGGGCCTGGCCGTGAAGCATTTACCTGAGCCTGCAGCTCCTGATCTTGCTTCCTGGCATCTTGTAGCTGCCTGTGCAGCTGCTGGTTGCGGTTGTGTCCCCTCTGGAGCTCCTGCTGGCTTTCTTGCAGCTGTCTCTGCAGATCCCACAGTCTCTGCTCTTGGACATCCAGCTATCCAACCACAATAGAGGGCAGGGCGCAGAGGAAGAGAAAATCAATCCACTACAAAGAGCCAGTTTCTCCGCTCGCCTGCTTGTTTCGCAGAACCCTTCTTGACTAGAGCTCCGGCAAAGAGGAACCGGTGTTCATCTGGCCCTCATCGCAGCCCCAACATCCACCTCGAGCGGTTCTAGGACCCTTCACATACACTCTGACACTCCAGAGAAGCTAGGGCTGCCCTGCACTGAATGCAGAACAAAAATCAATGCTTCTTAACCAAATGCGAAATCGCAGCTCATTGTTCGACAGGAAGAGCGGGAGAAGAAGCAATACTTCTGCAGACGGATCTTTACGATTTTCAGTTACATACACAAGCAGTTTGCACCATGTCACTCCATTATCCACTTTTTGAAGCAAAAAAGTATTCATTAATGCTGTTATTTTTCAAATAATTAAAGCAAGGCCCACCACGTCACATCGAAAATAAATAATTAATATTGTAATTAGCACAATATGGTCACCTGCTAAAGAGAACGGAGAGGAGGGGAAGATGGGAGTCGAGAAAAAGAGAGTGGAGGAGGAGGTTTGGCAGACCCCTGGTTCCGGTCCAGTCCGACATTATCCACCATCCTCTTCTGCATTTCAAATCGTCGCACGATGACAGCCGCATATCCAAAATGAAGGCCCGGGGACTCCCCGTCGACGATCAATTAATCAGCCTCGCTCATTAGAGGCCCGAGAGTAATCCACAAATTCGCCTAAGTCACCTAAATCAAACAGTCACCCCTCGCCTTACCCATTGATTGTGGTGTGGTGACAAGCACTTCAAGGCTTGCCTCGTCTTCCCATCCGTCCGTTGGCATAGCGAACGCTCAAATTCCTGCCAGATTGTGGACTAAAACGATGAGGGAATAATGAGAATCGTTTCCCTTTAATCCTAAAAACCCAGCTCATCCTTTTGCTCTGCTTTTCGGTGTGTGATGCAAGCCGATAACCCTGCTCTTTCTTTGCCTTACAATTGCGCTCTCTCTCCATTCTCCCCTCCTAAACTGATCAATACTTCATTTAAATCATGACATTAGCACACAACAACTGGAAAAAAAGCTGAAAGGAATAGCAAAATGCTTCTTATGGCAAATGGAGGGTTGGAAAATGGATCATGCATCCGATTAGTGACCATAATTGTTTGTTTATACGTAAAAACTAAGGTTAAAATGCATGTGGCGCTGAGGACCGACATCATTGTTTTGATTTGAGCTCCCAAGACTGACTGATCAATATCGCATTTGAATCCAGAGAGAGGGGCAGTGTCGCTTTAGCACTCGACGTTAAATGAAATGCAAATAGTGCTGCAGTAATCAACACGTATTTCGGACATTATCGTCCCGCTGAAACAAACCCAAATGATATTTCCATACACAAAGAACGTGTAGCCATACGCATTGGTGGTTGCGTGATATGCGCCCTCATGCATTTGTTTATTCATGCAGTATGCCGTGAGAATAATCAGAGCGCTATGCAAACACTGCACACTTAAGACTTGAAGGCATGGTAATCATCGACACAGGGGGGTGTGGGAGGAGAGAAGAAGAAGGAAAAAAAAAGGTAATTTCCTGTCGCGGATCTGCATAACAGGCACGCAAGAGAGCGAGAGCGAGTCTTATCTGCCTAATGGTCATTAGCGGAGCTTATTTACCTGAACGCTCTGGGCGTCACGGGCCTGATGAGAGAGGAGCAGGTCTTGCCGGAGTCTTTGGATGCTCGCGTCCCGACGTGACAACTGCGGTTCGGGTTTCCCATCCCAAACGTGGCGAAGAGGAAGGAACGGAGGGCGTGAGGTGTTTTTGAGAGTAAAGAGAGGGAGGTGGAGAGAGAGAGGGAAGGGAAGAGTGAATCACTCCAGGAACATGCACTTACATATAGTCGGGTGCCAATGTCAACCAATGAGCAATTAGGCAGACAAGACCAAAGTTATTGATCGGGGTTTGGGGCTCTTTTTCCCAGGCTAACTAAGCTGAGTATGTGTGATGGCTGCAGAAGCATTGGGGAAAGAGAGAAGGAGGGGGAGAGTTCGGAAGAGCGACTCCCTCTTGCTCTCGTTGGGCCTGTAGTGCCGAAGAGGGGCCGGTCATTTAACCTTCTATTGATCTTCCTCCGAAATAACCCCCCTCCCTTGACAGACGTGCATGTTCAACGTATGCACTTAATGTAGACTGTTCAACTGTCAATACATTACACAGTCAGATTTGTCCGCAAGACTGCTACAGATAGGCTACAGTGTTTTGCACAAGAGATCAGGGTTCTTGGGAAGCTACAGCGCTGTGCGCCAGTCATGTATTACCAACCAGATTGCAGACTTTAGCATTGCTTTATGGACTTGTTTACATTTGGTTTGAGGGTAGGCACCATATTTCCTTTGAGATAAATTACAACAAGGCTGTAAGGGATAGAATTATAGTCTTTCAGTAGGCTGTAGTGTACAGTCTTTAAGGGATAGTTCACCAAGAAATGGAAATTCTGTAATCATTTACTCACCCACACGTCGTTCAAAACGTGCATGTTTTGAACACAAAAGTAGATATTTTGAAGGCTGACTGAAAGTCAGCAGGGTAAAAAACGATGGACAAAAACGATGAGACATTTGGTGTTCCATTGAAGTAAAAAGGCATACGGAACAACATGAGAATGATCTATCCCTGTAGGTTCAAATCCAATTTTCATGTCAGCTTTTTTTAGTTCACTGGAAATTAATTCGGAAGGCAGATTTTAAATGCTTCATTGGCTAAACAATAAACACCAAGAACAACAGCAATTGAACACAATGTACATCTATCCCTTACAGACTTGTTCTCATCCACGTAAAATCAAGCAAGCCATCTACCCTCTAGGGTTGTGTGCCATTCAGAATTGAACTGAGAATGCCTTTTAAATTCCAACTTAATACATTAACACCCATCTCAGGTGATTGGGTCGAGACATCAGAACAGACAGATCAACTAGTATTAAAACAAATCTCAAAAGGTGGCCACTTGTGATTGAATTTTGAGGAGGATTTTAGAAGTCTGTCATATATCTACATTGTTAATTAATGCATGGATAGTGTAATTAGTGCACTGTTAGTATAAGGTCTAAGGAGAGAATATGAAGATCAATGTGGATCAAAAACTGTACCTCACTTTTCAACAGCTCTGTTCCTCTGAGGGCAGTGAGATCAGTGGAAGCCTAAAGAAAAAGACAAGCATCTGATGAGACTATGAGCTCAATTTATAGCGTGTACTTAAAATACATTCCACAGCAACAAAGGGAAGATGAACCTGTGAGACAGATGCCAGTAAGATGGTAGAATAAGCAACCAGACATATAGAAGGAAAAGACACCTGTAGGAAAGAGAAACTACTAATAGTGTCTCTGTATTAGCTCAACTGTTTATGCTAGACAGCAAATAAATGGAGAGTAAAATTGATACAATCATTAAACATTATAGGTCATGAGAAGGTAAGGTCATTTTGGGTTGTAAAATGTCATGTGGTACAACTCCCTAAAAATATAATAATATTTGAGAGTGACATATACTTTTGACCTTGACGACATAGTATATTTAAAAACTTAAAAATTCAAGATATGAGAAATATGTAGTACTTTTTACTTTAAGGTCACACCACATAATCTTTTTTAAACCATTTGAAACCACTATGAATTCAAAGAGTACATTTATACAGCTTGTTACATCTGTTTTGACTAGTTTTTATACATTTATTTTCTTTCTTGTGGAGACTCTTACAGTATATGTCATGGACACACAGGCAAACAATATATACCATCAATGTTAACTCATCAAATCTATTCACGACCAAATGATCGGAGCTGCTACCTACATTCATGTAACAGCTCTATTTTCATACTGTATAACATCAAAATCTTTCTTTTTTTCTCCGAAGAAGTTTTAGGAGAAACATCAATGACGGAGTTGATTAAAATAAGACTAGAAAGAGATGAACTATAAACACAGCTAGCAAATACAGAGAGACGAAAGAGAAAGAACTCCATAAGACAAGGCAAAACATCTCTCCTCCCAGAGTGTGTGTAATTGAAGAGCATGTCTTTCATGAGATCCGCTTTGTTGTGAAGGCAGAAAGTTAAAGAGTTCACAAGTGCTGGTGAGAGGAGCC
>JAFVLL020012828.1:0-69549 GCA_021397915.2 Tor tambroides | reverse complement strand
TATACATACCTGTGTAAAATAGGATCTAGGCAATATTTACTTTTTTAAAAAGTTAACATTGTATCATTTTTCTGCCCAAGGTTAAACATAAAACAATGGCTGTCAAAACAATAAAATAATTGTGATTTACCTCATGATTTTCAACAAGCCTTTGGAAAGGAGATTAAAATTGTAATAATGTCAAATTCAAGGATTTTATTTTATTTTAGCGTCCCCTTTCGAGTCCCTGGACCCCAGTTAAAAAATAAAAGGCAAAACTTAAGGTTCGCTATACAACAACAGAAGTGGGAATCATGGCCTACACTGGGAATTGTAATAGTGAACAATTTTACTTCCTTAGTTTTGTGTTAAATAAAGCTTTCTGTTTTACTTCCTTTGTCTGGTGACTAATAGCTTGCTTAGTTCATTTGTAGGTACTATATAAATATATGAGACTGAGTGATTGGTAATATAGCATAATTTGTGGAATTTATTGGCAATGGTCATGTAATGTAATTGGTATATGTACTATTGCATTAGAGAAAATATTAAATGTGTATGCACATCTACATATTTACTAAAACTACACAACAGCAAATCACAGATATAACTAAACAGCGCTATACACCAATGTATTGTACATAGTATACTAGCAAACTGCTGTAAAATGACTTATCAGAAAACAATGCAACATTTTATAATGAAATTGTTTGACCTTTTTTGTGTGTGGTTATTATGGTAAATTAAATATTTGTTGGAAAACATCCAAAAAAAAAAAAAAAATACAGTACTGATAACCTCGTCTTCCTCCGTGCCCCCATCTCTCTCTTTACCCTCTAAACCTGCTCTCGTGTCTCCCTCTCCCTCTCACTCTCTCCCTTTCCCATTTGATCTATATTTGACTCATTTTCTCTTCCTCTTTTATGTCTCCACCCCTCACTTTCTTCTCTTTTTCATTTCTGACACCAGGCTGCATACTTAGTGTCTGTCCGGTCACAGTGCATCTATTCAGCATTGTACTGTAGCCAATGTGTTTCTGGCTCATATGCACAAGTTGTCAGTTAACTGAAATAGTGTTCATATTAGTAAAGATATTGACTTTTATTTATTTATTTTAAATTGTGAACTCAAATTACAATGAAAAATCCAATATACTTTTTTGGGCCACTGTACATAATAATCTTATGTATTTGAATAACTGAATATGCTTTAAATGAATGCATAATTAATGTTAATATGATGTATATCCCCACAATAGTCTGTCTGGAGCAGTCACTACATGCTCCCCCTCCAGTTCACGTCAGTTTAAGGTGAACGCCCACTGACAGATGTTGTGAAACATTCAGTTTAAGTATGTTGACTGTTTTTTAGGGGAAAAGAGGGCTGGACATGATGATGCACACAGAGCATGAAAGTGAAAGTGCAGAAGGAAAGAGCGGGCTGTGTTTTAACACTTCTCATCATGATCGTTTTTTGGTATGTATGTATTTCTCTACATAGTATTTTTCCTCTAACAAAATACATGGATTATAAGTTTGATCATCTATCTATCTATCTATCTATCTATCTATCTATCTATCTATCTATCACTGCATGCTTCCTTTTCTTTATGTCTATCCCTGTCTTTTCTACTTTACTAATTTATTCCCTACTATTTTCTCCCTTGTTTTCTGTTATGATTTTCCTGACTTTTCCCCTTCTGTCCAGTGTTATTGTCCTTCTGTTTCCCGTGTGTGGGTCAGTGTCATTGGCTGGATGGGTGCAGTCACCTGGACATCCACAAGGGTATGACCCCCATTCCAACCTGGCTTGGAAAAAGTGTGCTCCGACCGGACACAAAATCACACTCACTCTCATACATTTGGACCTAGAAGAAAGCTTTGAGTGTGAAGACGACGCCTTGAAGGTCTGTGTACAAAATGCAAATTGTATCTTTGTGCACTTAGAAGTGCAGTTTTATCTTAAAGGAATAGTTTACCCAAAAATGAAAAGGCCATCCAAAATATAGATGAGTTTGTTTCTTCATTGGAGCAGATTTGGAGAAATTTAGCATTACATCACTTTTTCACCTCTGCAGTGAATAGGTGCCGTCAGAATGAGAAAAAACTGATGAAAACATTGCAATAATCCACAAGTAATCGACACGAATCCAGCCCATCAATTAACATCTTGTGAAGCAAAAAGCTACAGGATTGTATGAAACAATTCTATCATTAAGGCGTTTTAATTTCACATCATTGCTTCTGGCCAAACTACTCCATAATCCATAATATTGCTTCCCCTAGTGAAAAATGCATCCAGTGGTGAACAAGAGATACAATGCTAGATTTCTCCAAATCTGTTCTGATTAAAAAACAAACTCGCCTACATCTTGGAAGGCCTGAGGTTGAGTAAATTTTCAGCAAATTTTCATTTCGGGGTGAGCTGTTCCTTTAAAGAGAGTGTCTGTGTGAAAAGATCTACTACAGTGTATATTTTGCATAGATTATTTAGATTTGTGCATTTGTAAGTGACAACTATTTTTCTGCAGTTATTTGCAGATGAGGTGCTTCTTTTCACTCTATGTGGACGCAAGTCCATGAAGGAGCTGCAGGCGTCTGTCAACCCTTTCCTCCACTCTTCCCCTGGTGGTTGTCTCTCTGTTTCATTTCTTGCAGACTACTCGAACACTCAGAGACACACTGGTTTTAGAGGCTTTTACACCATACAGGGTGAGAAATATGATGAGTAATACATTGACTACAGGGCCGAAAGCATATGAGATAATTTGTGGGTCGCTGAGAGTGTTATCAGTTATTGCTGATCTGAGTTTTAACCTCAAATCTTTCTGACTTTTAGATGTTAATGAGTGCATGGACCCTGAAAATGAGTGCACCCAACTCTGCAATAACTACATTGGAGGTTATCGCTGTTTCTGCAGACCAGGTTACACCCTTGACTCTGATAAGCACACCTGCCAAGGTAATGAATGAGATTTTGAGACGTGTCATGTTGATTTAGTTCAATTAATTATGTAAGGAATGCAGCCAGCCAGTCATTATTACAAATAAATAAGCATTTTTTATTATTCCGCATTTTACATAGCTACTTAGCAAGTAAATGAATACATGGACATGAAATATTAATTTGAATTAAAATAATTTCATAATTTGTAAATGCTTCCACTAAGAAAAAGATTAAAATGTGCTAAACAATCAGCATATAGCAACAAGCCTAAAGGGCCATTCACACCATAGACTATAACTATTAAGTTTTAATAATCATTGTAATTCTAAGAGAATAGGGAACTCCACAGAGAAACTGTATTGTTGGAATCACTTTCAGAATTATTTTTTCCAAGTGATGAATGATTATAACATTGAAAGCCAACCTGAATCCAAGAGCTTGAGCATTTAACATGGCAAATGACATGACTGCAGCATGCGCTTATAATAATAATGTGATTGTTCATTCTGTTAGTGTTTATACAGTATGAATCAAGACAGTGTCTGACACAGTTTTATTTTCTCTCTTTGTGTTAGTTAGCTGCAGTGAAGATCGCACAGGCTCGCAAGAAGGTGTGTTGATGTCACCTGAGTGGCCTGGACCGTACCCAGAAAACTCTGTGTGTTCTTACATTCTGGCTGTAGAAGAAGGTCTGCAGTTTGAGCTGACGTTCACAGGGGTGTTTGATGTGGAGAAGAAAGAGAATGGAGAGTGCATCGACTCATTAACTGTATGCAACATGTTTAGTACAATATTTGAACCAGTCTTATTTTTCTATTTATATTTCTCCTCATTGACTTCCTCTCTCTTTCCATATACATCCCTCCTAGATAAAAACACTCTCCGGTGACATTGAGACATTTTGTGAAAGGGATGTCCCTTCGTCCTTGCTCACAGGGTCTCAACGTGTTGAGATTATCTTCAGGACAGACCATAAAGGAGCAAACCGAGGGTTTAGCCTCTATTACAAAACAAGAGGTGTGCCTGTTGCCCCCCGTCTTTAAAACTAAACAACAATATACGGCATGTTCAGGTTTGGTGGGACCACATGATCTGAGAATCTGCCATTGAAAAACTCATTTGAAGGATCACTGATCTGAATATTGATTGTTGATTGAAAAGTGCTGAGAATGGTTTCCTAACATGTTATGTTGTTGTTTATTTGCTTTCTGACAGCGATGAAATGTACTGGACCTGTGACACCAAAATCTAGTCTGGACCCACAGCATTCGGAATATTCCACAGGCGACAAAGTTACAGTGAAATGTGACAAAGGACATGTATTGAAATCAGTATGTATTTCAGGCTGATTGATTTTACCTTGTCGGGCTGAAGTTACGGGTTTGCTGAGAAACATTTTAGATAATGTATTTTTAAATTTCAATTAAAATTGACAATATAAAATGTATTAGTAAAGTAGTATATTTTTGTTAGTATAAATTAGTAACCAATTTTATTAGTATAAATTATATTTTATTATAATAATATATTTTATAAATATTTTATTAGTATATATTAGTAACGCATTTTATTAATCTAAAATTGATTAGTAGATAAAGAAATATAATTAAATTAAATTGATAATAATTAATATAACGAGGGGTGAGAACCAGGAGGGCGTAAGTGACATTTCACCAACTTTACAGGAGAGCCAAAACAAAAATTTTACCATAGTTTGATCTGACTTTGTGTACTGATTTCAACTGTTTATAATACAAATTTGTACACTCATGGATGACAGTACTTTTGCCAGTAGAAAGAACTCATTAAGAGCTTTCATTTGATGTATATATCTCCATTTCACCAAAAATGTCACTTACGCCCTCCTGGTTCTCACCCCTCGATAATATTATTATACTATGAAATTATTTTAAATAAATATTATTTAAAATTTGGATAGTATGCTGAGTTTTTGCTGATATCAGTCGGCATTATATACCAGCATGTACTTTATACTGTAGTTTATGAGTCAAACCTTTTTTTAATCGTTGAAACTCACATTTAGCATGAAATGTTCCATAGAATGAATCAGCTGAGGTTGAGTATAAGGCCACATGCCAGAAGAATGGACAGTGGAGTCCTGTTATTCCCTGTGAACGTGAGAAAATGTCTTCTTATAATTGTCTTGATTTGTGAACGTTGTTGTGTTTTAAGATGGGAAGAAATAATTCATTTTTAATTTATTAAATGGGTTGTTTTCACTGCTGTTCTCCTTATATACAGTAAATGACATGATGTGATGTTACAAGCTCACAAAACTTAGCACAAACTTGTGGCATACAATTTGATGCATGGTGGGTACAATGCCAAGAAAATGTGTGAAGCTGAAAAATGTTCGTGTGTCATTAAAAAAACACTTCTTGTTTTCTTCTTTAGCTGTGGATTGTGGCTTTCCAGAGCTTCCTGAATTAATGAAGCTATCAAATGAAAATCCTCCAACAACTTATCTGAACCAGATCAGTCTTAAGTGTGCAAATGAATATTATCAACTGGATAAAAATGGTGAGATGTGTATGGTTTATTTGAACTACATTGACATAATTCTTAACAAAATACTAATTAGTTATATATTTTTCACTATCTTCACTTTCATCAGGTAATTTTACCTGTAATGCTGAGGGTAACTGGGAGTCTGTGAGTGGTCAAAAATTAACAGAAGATTTGCCTAAATGTGAACCAGGTACTCAGTCATTCTGAACACACCTATAAACCCAGATATACCCAATCTTTTGTGTCTCTTTTTCATGTATTTCATCTCTCTCTCTCTCTCTCTCTCTCTCTCTCTCTCTCTCTCTCTCTCTCTCTCACTCACTCACTCACTTTTAGTGTGTGGAATTAATACAGAGGCCTCTATTGGTGGCAGAGTCTTTGGTGGGAAGCCAGCATTATTGAAGCAGATTCCCTGGCAGCTCATTCATAGGAAAAGTCCCAGAGGTGGTGCATCTTTAATCAATGATTACTGGGCTGTAACAGCAGCTCACGTAGTGGATGGATACGAAAAAAACACCATGAATTGGTTGGGGGGAATAATTGATGGTAGAAGCCAAAACCCAGTCACTATGGAGACTGAGAAGATAATAATTCACCCAAATTATCAGAAAGTTGGTACTGGTTCTCCGTCTAACTATGATAATGATATTGCACTCATCAAAATGTCTAAAAGGGTGCCTCTAGGTCCACACATCAGGCCAGTGTGTCTGCCAAACAAAACAGATGAACCTGTGGCAGAGGCCACAATCTCAGGTTTTGGAAGATTTGAAGACGGAATGAGTAGATATCTGCTTCATGCACCTGTCCAGATATATGCACTTGATGATTGTGATTCAATGACTTTGCCTGTCACCGATAACATGATCTGTGCTGGAGGAGACCAAGTAGACAGTTGTCAGGGTGACAGTGGAGGTCCTTTGTTCTCTCCTGTTCTGGGCTATGGGTCTCCAGACAAGCCTTATCGTCTTACAGGCATTGTATCATGGGGTCCTCCTGGATGTGGGCATAAAAGCTTTAAGGGCTTATATACTAAAGTCCAAAACTACCTAGATTGGATCAAGGAAACCATGGAAAAAAACTAACATCAAATCACAAAAATGCACAAATTGTTAATTGTAATACACACCAATAAAGTTACTCTCTGCTGTATCTGATCAACATATACGTATCTGCTTTTTCCATGAATAATTCAGAATTTTTAAACTTTTATATGAAGTTGTTTTATACTCACCAATAAAACAATTTTCTCAAGTAAATTTCAGCCTCTTATTTCCTATATTATGAAAAATGTTCTGGCAAGGCCTTTTTTATCCAATGTTAGTAATATTACACTAATTTCATAGGTAATCCAGCAGGTAAAGTGCTCATAGGCTGTCCAGCCTGCCATATCTCTTTTTTTCCATATGTTTTCCATGTCTTGCAGTGGTGCCAAATTGGTGATCCAGATTAGTATTCCTCTTCAGCCAAATCAAACAAACCTGAATTTTGTTGTGACTTTTAAAGGTTTTCTACCTCTGTTGCATCCAATCTCAAACAGCGAAGAATAATAAATTATGACTTATTACCTCAAAACTGCTTTAGAAACACCTTTTTTGTATCTCACAAGACTGGAAACATCTAATAATCTGTAAAGAAAAGATGCATGAAACTGATCTCTGTAGACTTTAACCCTTACTGTTTGAGTAAACAGGTTGAAAACGCATGGTTTACGGGAAAAGTAGCCACATCTCTCTCTCTCTTTCTTCTGCCATAGCCAAATCAAACAAGTTTACCTTTTTTGATGACTTTTAGACTCTTGTTCTCTTTATCGCAAGAAAACCTCATAACTGTGTTAACAGTGTAGTCAAACGTATACGGACATCTGCATTTTTGTTATGGATCGAGTACATCTAATAATCTGGTAAGTTGTTTTTAGATATTATCTTCAAATTTGCATATATTACAAAATAGAATTTAAATTGTGTGATTACTTTAATAACAGTCATTGGTGGATGTCAATGCTTTGTAAGAATGTTATAAAGTGTATTTAGTAAATTAACTAAATTATTCCAAGAACATGATTGATTTTTGTCTTTTTCTGTTTTCTACTGAAACACTGATTCAGCCTGCTGTGGGCATGTGTGAATGTGTGCGAGTGTGAGCCGGCCATGTTTGGGGAGGTGTCTTCTCCACAGTACCCTCAGCCATATCCAGCAAATCTCCAGCAACAATGGGACCTGGAGGTGCCGCAAGGCTACCAGCTCCAGCTGACGTTCAATCACCTAGACATTGAGTTCTCTCCAGACTGTTACTACGATTCTGTCACTGTTAGTGATGCTTCATCTTAGAACTTGTGTCATGTGGATGTCTTCATACACAGTGCTCGAGTGCTGTGAACTCATTTGAGTTGCACAATCCATACCTCGTACTTTGTTGTATATTGTGTTTTGTTGGGGAATAACAGCAAAAAAGTCATACTTCATGCACTACATATAAATTAAGTTTGAAATGTCATTGTGACTATTATCATTTGGCTTTTTTAAGACATTTATTTAGCAAGGTCTATGTATTTTGTAATACATCAGCACATTTGATTTTATTTTACGTGCAGGTTGTGTCTGATAAGATGGTTCTGGGGAAGTTTTGTGGCCGGAATTCCACAGACAGGTTTCATCCAGGGGACAAGCCGATCTTGGCTCCTGGTAACCGTCTGCAGCTGGTTTTTCAAACAGATGACTCAAATCACGAGTCACACTTGGGATTCACTGCATTCTACCAGGCTGTTGGTGAGTCATGTTTGAAGCATATAACAAACAAAACAGTGTAGTAATATGGTTACTTCCCCTAATATTCTATAAGGATGTAAAACAGCTCTTTTACATAGCAGTTCTTGAATTTGATTGGCTGAGTGGTGTTCCAAAAGTGTAGTGTATCACTTCCCTTTGTTTATGTTTGTACATTCCATACAGGCCTGTTTGTGTATTAAAAGTGGCGAATTTCCAGTGATTGTAGCTATTTTTCCATCCATTTTTGGGATACAGAGGGAAAAAAACACTGAATAGAAATGCTAAGGCACGGAGTTATGATCTTTTTTTAACCCTATAAGAAGATATGCACAAAACTGAATAAACTGCATTCCTAGACAGAGCACATCTGAGGCCCTAATAATTTATTATGTAGGAATAAAGAGCCACAGTGGCTTTACCAGGTGCAGCAAATTGTACTTTCGTAGTATATTTTGTGCAGGAAGTGACCATTTTCTTCTTTTGGACACGTGAGACAAATGAGCTTTATTCGCAAGTTTGTTCAATATTCCAATGTTCTGTAAGTTAAATTCAATAAGACAAATTCACAACTTTTGGATGGAAACTGATACTATCTACGGTATACATCGATAAACCATAGTTGGTGCAGACAAGTGACGGTCTTTATAAGCGAGACATTGAATCTTTCACTCAACTGTTTTATTTAAAAACACTGATTCCACTATGGTGTGTTGCTCTGTGATGCAGAATCAATTATTGGTTGGCTTTGTTTGGAGCTATTTTCATCGACGTAACAAAACTAGACACACTAACTGCTGTAAAATATTGTGTATGTTGTATAAAAGCAAAATGCTGAATATTGGAACAGCAGTACTGTTGAATGTGTCGTATGATGTTTAATTACATAATTAAATAATTCAGTGCTGTAGTAATACATCTTTTAATGCTCCTTTACCTGTTCCCTTAGACATAGATGAGTGTTCCTCTTCCAGTGTGGAAAATGGTCCACCATGTTCACAGATATGCCTCAACACCCTCGGCTCCTACCTGTGTGCCTGTTACCACGGTTACACGTTACGGCCTGACCAACGCACCTGCGTCTGTGAGTGTGTTCATTAATAAAAACCCAGGCACTATGATCTTTATATTTCCAGCACACAGTTTATGTTGATTATAAATAAAAGCAATATAAAAATAAAAGCTAATTCAAAATATCAACAAAATGTTTGCAAAAACATAGTATCATAGTATACTATCATAGTTTACATACAGGTGAAAAGAATGAGAATCTGTAGCAAGTGGTGTGTGTTTCCTCCCTGTGTTAGTGGAGTGTGGAGGTGGGGTGCACAGTGAATTAGAGGGGACCATCTCGAGTCCTGGTTTCCCCGACACGTCCCCGCTTGATCTGGACTGCATCTACACCATTTCTGTGCAGCCAGGCTTTATGATTGCTCTTAACTTCAGCCAGAACTTCCACATAGAGCAGGTCTACAGTCAAGGAGAGTCCTGCCTCTTCCATTGGCTGCAAGTATGCTTTGCTATAAATGTCTATCTACAGAGCCCTCCACTGCACCCTTGGTAAATATGAGCAAAAGTGGCTCTGAAAATACATCTGCATTGTTTATCCTTTTGCTCTTTAATTAAAAAAAATCACAAAATTCTAACCTTTCATTGAAGTAAAACAATTGAAAGTGGGGGAAACTCACATTATGAAATAAATGTTTTTCTCAAGTTCACGTTGGCCACAATTCTTGGCACCCAATTATTGCAATGTCCTTTTAACAGCTCTGAGTTTTCTCCTATAATGCCTAATGAGTTTGGAGAACACCTGACAAGAGATCAGAGAACATTACTTCATACAGAATCACTCCATATACTTCAGATTCCCAGCTCCATGTTGGTTCTTCTTTTCTTCAGTTCACCCCACTCATTATCTATAGGGTTCAGGTCAGGGAACTGGGATGGCCATGGAAGAAGCTTCATTTTGTGCTCAGTGACACATTTTTGTGTTGATTTTGATGTTTGTTTTGGATCATTGTCCTAGTGGAAGATCCAGCCACAGCCCATTATAAGATTTCTAACAGAGGCAGTCAGGTTTACAATTTTTATCTGTAACCAAGGGTGCCAATTCTAGTGGAGGGCACTGTATTTTCAATGTATTCATTTTTAGGTTTATTTCTGTGCTGCTTTTCATTCTTTCTCAGGTGTCTGTCCGAGGAAAAGAGCCCCAAAAGTACTGTGGAGGAAAAAGCCCTGGAGTCCTGAACACGGGCACTCACTTTGTCCAGCTGGAGTATCACACCGATGGATATGGACAGAGCCAGGGGTGGAGTTTACGTTACACAACACAGAGTGAGAAAGAAAAAAATTATCTTAAATTTTCCTTGGGGGGGCAGTAGATACCTGAACAGTAATATTATAAATCCTCTTTTTTTAAAGGGGTACAGTGTCCACATCCAGGCAGCGTCGGCAATGGAACAGTCACTCCGAAATTTGCCCAGTACTTGTACAGAGACTACATTCATGTGCGCTGTAATCCAGGATACAAGCTAATGATGGTGAGGTTTGCAATAACGCTGATAGTAAAGCAAGAACCGTAAAGGGCCATTCACACAGAAAGTGTTTTTGTGGTTCAACAGGGCAGTGTGGGGATAAAATGGTCTAGAGACAAATTTTTTAAAAGTTGAACTTTTTTAACTTGGACACCACATTTTTTGAACGCTGTTTCTTGTTCGAGATGCTGCAAAAAACATATGAGTGCAGCGGTTAAACACATCAATCCAAAATCAATGCAAAAATGCATTTTGTGTGAATGGCCTAAGACTGCATTAGTGATTAAACACAGGGGTTCCTTTAGAGAATCTGGTGGTGACTTAATGAAGCATTTTCCTTTGCCTTCTTTAAGGGAGAGAACGAGATTTCAAGTTTTAAGTCCATATGTCAGAGTAATGGACAATGGCATTTGACATTGCCGGAGTGCAAGAGTGAGTAAATACACCTGATTTTGCATTTGGCTACATTGCATCCATTCATCATTTCATTTCTATGTATCGTCCACATTACAGTTATTGACTGTGGAGCTCCAAAGCTGCTGTTGAATGGAGACTTTGAGTTTGTCAGTGGAGAAAACAATGAATATCTTTCGGTCATAGAGTATCGCTGCAATGAGCCATACTACAGATATAAGAATACTGATAAAGGTCAGATACTGTAAAAAAACCCACCTTTATTCTTTGTGATTGACGAATCATGACCTCATTTCCTTGCTTTCTTTCTTTCATTTGTGTAGTAACATACGAGTGTGCAGTAGACCGAAAATGGACAGAAGTCAACAACAATGATGTTATTCCTTCTTGTTATCCTGGTAATAATTGTGGCTTGACAACAGACAGCTAAATAGATATTTTATATACTGTTATTTAACTTTATTTTACGTTACATATTTGTTCATATTTTTTTTTCTTTTTTTTTTTTTTTTTTTACGTTTTTTAGTGTGTGGAATGAACACAGAAGTCAGTGTTGGTGGCAGAGTCTTTGGTGGGAAGCCAGCCAGACCAGGACAGATTCCCTGGCAGCTTCTCCATAAGACACATACCAGAGGTGGTGCATCTCTGATCAGTGATTACTGGGCTCTTACAGCTGCTCATGTGGTAGATGGACTTGAAAGCACCAACATGACTTGGCTTGGTGGAATAATTAAAGCTCGGGATGAAAATCCAATCACTATGGATGCAGAGAAGATTATAATTCACCCAAATTATCAGAGGGTTTCTTTCAGGGGTCATCAAACAAACTACGATAATGACATTGCACTGATCAAAATGTCTGCCAGGGTGCCACTCGGTCCAAACGTCAGGCCAGTGTGTCTGCCAAGCAAAACACATGAACCTGTAATGGAGGGCAAAATGGGTACAGTATCAGGCTTTGGAGGGTTTGAGGAGGGCTTAACGAGTGAAATTTTACGTTATGGGCATATTCAGGAATATCCTTCTGAACGGTGTGTTTTCGGGGATCTGCCTGTCACTAATAACATGTTCTGTGCTGGAGATGAGGTTAAACGTGTTGACAGTTGTCAGGGTGACAGTGGGGGCCCTCTATTCTTCCCCATGTTGGGCTATGGAACTAAAGAGCAGCCCTACGAGGTGAGGGGCATTGTGTCATGGGGTCCTGTAAGATGTGGCGATGTTTCTAAAGCTTACTACACTAAAGTGCAGAAGTACCTGGGCTGGATTGAAGAAACAATGGCAAATAATTAACACCCGGTGTGCAACATGAGAGATTATTAATTAATTTCAAGTGGTAGGCCTATCTGAGATCAGTTTCAATTATGTGCATAATGGTAAGAAAGATTTAGATTAAAATAAGCCTATTTTGCCTGTTTGTCTTGTCCAATTTGTATAAATGTTTCAAAATTAAGCAAAGAGGATTATCTCGTAACTTTATCTCCCTCTGAAGGGTTAAAAAATAAATGACCTGAGGTCTCAACTGGTTATGAAACTGGCTATGCAATCATCAATCATCATCAAAGCAAGTAATTCTTATATACTATACATGTCAGATAAACTCTTTCTTATCCATATTGCGTGTAATTAATATTTTCACACCACCACCTCCTGCAGCCTAATGAATGACGGTAATATACTAATGTAATTTAGTAATGTAATGTAGTATACAATATGCAAATGTTGTCCCCTGTAAGACAATAAAAAATAAAAAAATAAATAAATAAAATAAAAATCTCTCACTGACCATTTCTATTTCTATATATATATATATATATATATATATATATATATATATATATATATATTGCTCTGGGTGTGTATTCACTGTTTGTGTGTGTGTGTGTGTGTGTGTGTGTGTGTGTGTGTGTGTGCGCGCGTGCACTGTGTGTGTGCACTTGTATGGGTTAAATGCAGAGCACAAATTTCGAGTACACACATCACACATCACTTCACCTCATATATATAGGCTATTAGGGGTGTAATGGTACACATATTTGTATCGAACCGTTTCGGTACGGGTCTTTCGGTTCGGTACACATGTGTACCGAACGAATACAGTATTTATTTATTTATATATATATATATATATATATATATATATATATATATATTTTTTTTTTTTTTTTTTTCAGAAAATTCAAATAATAAATGGCGTTTTGACAGTCTTTGATGTGGCATGACAGATCGCTGTATAAACGCCTTGGAGAGCTGCTTCTGGGAAGGTTCAGAAACGTGCTGGTATAAACCCGACACAAGCATTGACTCAAGCGGCCGTGATCAGCTCCGGTTCCATGTCTGAGCCGTGACACGCCGCAGACTTGTGCAGAACGGGGCGCGAGTGAATGCGATCATTCCTTCCTCTGTACTACTAGTTTTAACGCGAATAAACATGACTGAACATCTCATGCCTCATGTAATCACTTAATCAGTGTTTCAACTGCAGAAAGACATCAACAAAACAGCGTGGAAATAAAATGTCACGAAGCATTTCATTTACCTCAGCAAGTCATCAGTGTCCACAGCTGGTTAGTTCACTAGAGAAATGAAGTCTAGAGAGGAGCATTTCACGAAATATTACACTTTATACTCATATTTTACTAAACCTGTTAGTCTTAATTATTTAAT
Source organism: Tor tambroides (assembly GCA_021397915.2). Taxonomy (NCBI): domain Eukaryota; kingdom Metazoa; phylum Chordata; class Actinopteri; order Cypriniformes; family Cyprinidae; genus Tor; species Tor tambroides. The sequence continues at coordinate 55,721 of JAFVLL020012828.1, read as the reverse complement.
GTATGTTTAAATTAATCTGTTATGCAGCAGCTCATTTGCATTTAAGAGACATGCAGGAAAACATCCTGTTTCTGCTTCCACTCAAAATAGGCATTTTCAAAATGATATAATAAATGATCTGTGGGGTATTTTGAGCTGAAACTTCACAGACACATTCTGGGGACACCTGAGACTTACATTACCTATTGTAAAAAGGAGCATAATATGTCTCCTTTAAAGAGGTCATCGGATGCCAATTTTACACAAGTTGAAATGATTCTTTAGGGTCTTAATGAAAAGTCTATAACATACTTTGGTTAAAATGTCTCAATGGTAGTGTAAAACAACACCCTTTTACTCTGTCAAAAACAGCTCTGTTCACAAGAAGCCGTTTCAGTGCATGTCCCTTTAAATACTAATAAGCTCTGCTCACCCCGCCCCTCTCTTCTGTGGGGGTGACGAGCCATACTGTTTACTTTAGCTGCATTTAGCTGTGGAACTTGCTAACTAACACATTATTAGGATAGGAGATTTGCAAATATTCATTAAAAAAAAAACGTACTTATGTCAGTCCTGTGTCCTGTGTGTCATGTGTTCCCGCCTCTTGTGTCCTTATTTGGTTTATTTCCTGTCCTTGTCTAGTGTGATTATCAGTTAATTATGTCCCAGCTGTGTTTGATTTTTGTTAGTATTATCCTGCGTATTTAAGTCCTGTCTGTTCAGTTAGATTTCATCTGGTCTACTCGTTACTCCCGGTGTTTCTGTGTGTCAGCCCTGCCTTGTCTTGCCTTGTTGGATGTCATTAAAGACTGTTTATTTGAGTTTATCCTCGTCTCCATGTTCCTCGTTCCTCCCCGTTGTGTGCACCGTGACAACTTACTTCTTCTGTAGGTGAAGCTGGATCATGAATGACTTGCGCAAACATAGATGTATTTAGGTAGATCGGGGGGCGCATTCCCTTCAAAAAAAAAAAAAAACGTAATCCACCATGTCTTCAGTGGCTCAGATGTCGGGATTAAATGACAACTGCTATGTTCATTATTACATCCAACAACAAAACACCTCAATCGCTGAAGGAAACATTCTTGTCTACCCCTGCTCTGACATCAAAACAACGGTGGACTGTTCACAGCTCACTCAGGGTGGGTCAATGCTGAAACACTAGTGTCAATCAACAATCATGGGAGCGGCCTGGGTATGTGTGACGTCACACATCCAAGAATCTGGGAACGGCTTAATTTGAGAAAGGGGTAATATTTATGGGGATTTAAATATTTTGGATCCTAAAAGGATGAGGATGATGAGCTAGAACTCTTCTGGACCCCTAAGTTTGTGCCAGGCTGCAGCCTTGTCTTTCTATTCACCAAAGATCCTCGGATCTCAGCTGATGTCTGTCTTAGCTCTTCTTCACTTTCCACCTGGGAAGAAACTGCCAATCACCACGGAGTCAAAATAACATCTTTGGAGTTCATCACCTTTCAAACCTGGAAGAACGTGACTGCAATTCCACCACCACCAAACCTTCAAAGCATCAAGACTTTCATCCGATACTGCATCCAGACACTTGGTCAACAACCAAGGCAATGCAAGTATCGTACATTTAACTAAACGAAACAGAGGTTTAGTACAAGCTATAGATCCCGTTGTAAAACGGCACTGATGGTTAACTGACTCAAAGGCACTCAAATGTTAACTGACTCCTTTTCCATAGCTGCATTTTCTTGTTTCTCTAATGTTTTCTTTCATCCAGTCTCACTTTCCCTTCCCCTGTGTATGAGTGTTTATATGTTTGTTTTTTTTATATTAGTTATGTGTGTTAGTGCTTAGTTAATAAAACTTTTATGCACAATGAGTTTGTGTTTTGAATGAGTTAATTTAATTCAAGAGAATTCAAGTGAATATTTTCATTTGAATGAGTTAATTTAATTCAAGTACAATCCAAATTCCAGAAATGTTGGGACGTTTTTTAAATTTGAATAAAATGAAAACTAAAAGAATTTCAAATCACATGAGCCAATATTTCATTCACAATAGAACATAGATAACATAACAAATGTTTAAACTGAGCACTTTTACAATTTTATGCACAAAAAGCTCATTTCAAATTTGATGCCTGCTACAGGTCTCAAAATAGTTGGGAAGGGGGCATGTTTACCAGGCATCTAGGCATCGAGGTTATGGTTTTTGTTTGGTTTCTATTGGTTTCTATAACAAAAACACACAGCAAAATTACTAAAACTGAAAATATGAATGAAGTGGAACATATATATATTATTATTTTTTTTTTTGTTGCAAAAACAGAACTCCGTTGATTTTCAAAAATCATGTTTTTTATTGTTATCATGTTTTTATTGTGTTTTATTGTGTTAGTTAGCTGTATTTGTTAGTTATGTTTTACCTAATCAAAATAACCCAACTGCAGTTTGATTGAGATTAATTGGAGTGCACAATGAAAAAACATGATTTTTGAAAACTGTTAAGTAATGCAATGTGTCTATATATTCATAGTGTTTCTTTTCAGAATTTTGTAATAAGAACTTTTGTGTTTCTTGTGTTTTAGATTATTGATTAGTTTATCTATGTATGCTGCCTATGTAGTGGCCAGATTTGTGTGATGGCATTTCCTCCTCTTTCTGAGGATTTAGTGTACAGCAGCAGATGTCCGCAGTCAGTCCTTATCTCTTTATCCCTGTGGATAGTTGAGGGCTAGAGTTCTCCCAGGTGACAACAGATGAGGCTTTAGAAAATACTTAAAGACTCAGGCCCGCACACAGGACATGCGTAAGTTTGTTTGACTGATGCTTACTTTTCAAGCACAGGCCTGAATTTTCTCTGGGAGGATGGAATACTGGTGGAACTTGTTGAATGTTCTCACTTTTTGGAAACTGACTCAGATGCCGTCATGCTATTGTCTGGTGCAACATAAGCTGCCAGTTTTATGGATTATGCCACTCAGAGGAGTTCCAGGGAGGGGCAACATTACAGCAGAGGTGCTTCCTGCTGTTGAGCTAGCACTGCATCATTTGAGTGAGCAGCCTTCTCCTTTAGGTGACTACGAGCTTCAGTTTCATCTTACAGACTCGGAGGTAACACAACAGACCTGCTACTTTTCCTTATTCGATTAATGAAGTTAATATAAACTCTCTATTCTTCCAGATTCCCAGATGCTAAATCCGATAGTTCACTCAACAATTAAAATTCTATCATCATTTACACACCCTCATGTCATTTCAAACCTGTATTACTTTCTATACAGCCTATACCATGTTTTTAAATATCAATAAATATCTAACAGAGATATTTTGAAAATATTTCAGTGTTGCTTTGGTGTTTTTGTCTATACAATGAAAGTAAGTGGGTCTAAAACAACATTGCATGGACAGTGCAATTTTTTGGTTCCACAGAAGAAAGAAAGTCATAAATGTTTGGAATGACATCAGGACAAGTAAATGATGAAAGCATCTATTTAAATTCTCTCAGACAGCAAGCAGTTTTACTGTATCAGTACATTAAAAAACACACGTTATAGGGGTATATGTAATATATTTACCAATTATTAATTTCTACTATTATAGTTAGGTGTTTATAAATGAAAGAGCCCTAACCTACCTGTGTTGCTAACGCTAATGCTACTTTACTTTTAAAACCTAAAAGTCTCTGTATATCTATATATAAATATATATATATATATATGTATATATTTTATTTATTTTTTTTCCTGAGAGAAGGCACAATGAAAAGCACACACACACACACACACACACACACACACACACACACAAAAACAATCTACTAATCTGCCATGATCCTAGCCTACCAGATGACTGCAGTTGCATGTTGTTGTCTCAGTTGTTTAAATTGTAGAAACTAAACTAAATATTTTACAAACCAAATATGATGGTTGTGTTTTCTGCTGACAAAATTTTCAACCTTATTGAGTAACAGTGTTCTAATGGCATATATAAAAGGAGTTTGTATGTTAATGGAATAAACATGGTAACCCTTTTATTTCTTATTTGTAGTGTTGTTAAACATATTGTATATGGTAATCACATGGTACTACATTTCCTCTGATCAGTCAGTACTGTGGTAAATCACACCCCTCCCCCCTGCTCTACACTATTGCTCTCTTTCTGCTCTTAGTGTGATAACAGCAAAGCACTCAAAGCATTTTTTGACACCATATTCAATGGCCCCAGACCTGTCATGATCTTTGGAGGGGTGTGTTCGTCAGTGACGTCTATCCTAGCCCAGTCTCTGGAAGGTTGGAACCTTGTGCAGGTACTCATTCAATCAGATGATTATTGCCACTTCCATATTTGTATTGGTAAACAGAAGGAATATCTTGAGAGACTTGGTGTTTTATTTGTTTTTGTCAAATATTTTTGTGTTTCTCAGCTGTCATTTGCAGTAACAGCACCTTCCCTGGCCAACAAAAGAAGATTTCCAAACTTCTTCCGTACTGTGCCGTCAGACAGTGCAGTTAACGTGGCGCTGGTGAGGTTTCTCAGGCAGTATGGATGGAGCAGAGTTGGTACACTGACTCAGCGTGAGCAGAGGTTCACAGAGGTAATCCTAATTTGGGACATATGAATAAGTATATGGGGCTTGATAGAATGTGAAATGAAAACTCACCTTCTCTCGAAAAGGTACAGAGAGATTTAAGCAGGCATCTGGAGGTGGCCAACATCCAGCTCGCAGAGGCCGAGAGCTTCTTTGAAGCCCCCTGTGATTGTGTGAAAAAGCTGAAGGCACGTATACCAAGGCCCTGGTTTCCTCACAGACATTATATAAATCAATAAAGAACTTTTCAAAACTTATTTGTTCTAGAGTGCATCACTACAGAGTGACATGAAAGAAAGAAATGAAATGAAAGAGGTTGTTTTTTATAATACACATCCACAGATCACAGTGCATAATGTTGATTTATCTGTAGACATTTATCGTCCTTGACAAGTTTTTTTTTTTCTTACAGGACAATGATGTGAGAATAGTGATTGCTCATTTTGATGTGAGCTTAGCTGCTGAAGTCTTCTGCTGTGTAAGTATTATATTCAAGTTAGCATTTTATCACTCAAGTTAGCACCACACCTTTATACAACATAAACATGCTTTTATGTCACAGGCGTATAATCTCAGCATGTATGGCCACAAGTACCAGTGGATTCTACCAGGCTGGACCCAAGCCAGTTTGTGGACTAACACCGGCTCCTCAAACTGCACAGCTGAAAACATACTGACTGCCATAGAGGGATCCATCAGTGCAGATATTGAGACTCTTAGTACCAGAAACATCAGAGGGATCTCTGGTAGGGTATGTTTGCTTTTGACTGCATCATCATCATCTTCTATTGTCATGAGCAAAGTGAGCATTGTTTTATAGGGATTGTTTTGTTTGTTTTCATATCCATACTGATTCCACTCAGACACCTCAGGAGTATGAGAAGGAGTATGACAAGAGACGACAGCTGAAGCGTCTGGATGCAAACAAGTTTCATGGCTTTGCTTATGATGGTACTTGGGTAACTGCTAAAGTTTTAACAAGAGTCATGGAGACTGTGAGGTACAGAGAGAGATACAGCATCCATCGCAACTTTACTGTCACTGAACAAGAAGTGGGACAAATGATTCTCGAGGCCATGGACAAGATCAACTTCTTTGGTGTGACAGTGAGTACAAAATTTCAGAATTCTGCCTGAGAAATAGTGGACATTAATTATGAGTAATTATGAAAACAAACACAATATGTATAAAATGTTATCTGTTTATCTATCTTTTAGACATTCCAGTCACACTTTATTTTAAGCTCCAATTCTCACAATTAACAAACCATTAACTACAAATTTTGCCTCAGTAAACTCCTAATTTGGTGCTTATTAATAGTTAGTAAGGTAGTTGTTAAGTTTAGGTATATGGTACACTCTAAAAAAAAATGGTGCTATATAGCACTAAAAGTGGTTCTTTGGCTCGTAATCATAGGGGAACCACTTTTGGTGCTGTAGCACCAAATCATGGTGCTTCAGTGGTTCTTCACCGGTTCTTTGGCATGACTGAGGGGCTATATAGTACCGCTACCATATACAGAACCTGTTAAGCTCCCGTATGGTTCTTCAGCGGTTCTTCAGTGGTTCTTTGGCATGACTGAGGGGCTATATAGTACCGCTACCATATACAGAACCTGTTAAACTCCTGTATGGTTCTTCAGCAGTTCTTCAGTGGTTCTTTTGGGTGATTAAGTCTTAGTCTTAGTCTTAGTCTTAGTCAATTTTATTATCCCCGAAGGGCAATTTGTTTCACAGCCAGCAGTAAACCATATGAAACAATGACAAGCACCACAACACGCAAACAAAAACAAACAAAAACAATGACTTCCAATAATAATATACATAAGATCATTTGTAATTTAAGAAACCGATGGCAGCTGGTATAAAAGAATTTTTAAATCTGTTGGTCCTACATAAAGGCAAATAATATCTGCGACTAGAAGGAAGCAACTTGAAAACATTCTGCAAGGGATGGCTGGGATCATTCATAATTAACTCAGCCTTCTTCAAAATATATATAGCACCACTGCCGTACAAAGAACCTGTTAAGCCCCTTTAAAGGTTCTTTACGAGCCAAATAACCACTGTTGGTGCTGTTTAGCACCATTTTTGTTGAAGAAATACAATGCAATATGGCACCTCTTATGGTTCTACATAGCACCATTTGACAAAGGTGCTGTATAGCACCTTTAAAGATATGGCGCTATATAGCACCAAAAGTGGTTCCCCTATGATTATGAGCCAAGAACCACTTTTAGTGCTATATAGCACCATTTTTTTAGAGAGTAGGATTAGGGATGTAGAATATGGTCATGCAGAATATGTGCTTTATAAGTACTAATAAACAGCCAATATGTTATTAATAGGCATGCTATTAAGCAACTAGTTAATAGTGAGAATTGGTCCCTGTACTAAAGTGTTACGACATTTCAAACATTACTTATAAACAGTACTAACATTAATTAGTAAATTAGATATTTACTTACATATTTCTTTCTCTATTTCTTTTCCTTTTTCCTAGTTCTTTGTACTTTTTTTTAAATTTTACTTTTGAATTTAATATTGCTAAAAATTGTTATGCAGGGTCACGTTATGTTCCAAAAAGGTGAAAGAATGGCCAATGTGAAGTTTGCTCAGTATCAAGGTACAGTATAGTTTTTTTGAGGCTTGCCTTTCTTTACAATGCCTTTTTATTATTATTGACAACAGTTTTTTTCCTCCAAAGATGGAAGGGCTGTCGATATTGAAAAATATAGTGCTATTACAGATGAACTAGAGTTCATCAGTCCAATCAGATTTCAAAGTAAGTCTCTTAAAGAAAATGTATCTGATATGTGTTTGTGCAGGCCTGGTGAGAAATAAGTGCCAGTGTAGTGAAATTCTGGTGAAACACTCAGTATATGTTATAAAAATATATATATATTTGCCTTCTACAGGGGATAAACCCACAAAGGACCGAACCCATGTGTACCCTCACAGGAAACGCATCAGTATATTTCTCTACGGTACTGTGGCGTTTCTAACATTCTTAGGAATTTTTACAGCTTGCAGTTTCCTGGTCTTCAGTGTGAAACACCGCGATCATTGGTAAGTTGTGTGTTTGTGATCTTGAAGTCTTTCATTCACCAGTGCGTTTCTTTAAACTAAGTTTATACATCTGTGGTATTCTATTCTTTTGTCATTCACAGGGCCATTAGCATGTCAAGACCTTTTATGAACTCTTTGATTATTCTTGGTGCTGTGTTGTCTTATTCCTCCATTTTCTTCATGGGACTAGATGGGTCTTATGTTTCTGATAGAGTATTTGAAGTTTCTTGCTCTGTAAGTACTTATGCAGTCAGAATTTTGTTATTTGGACAGCACTTTTATCCAGACATTAAGCCTTAGAACCAGATGATATTAATGTTGAGATCTGTTATGGGATTATATGTATATGTATATGATCTGTGGCGTTATTCATAGGTACAAATCTCATGTCTATCTATTGGATGTACAGCAGCTTTTGGGGCCATGTTTGCAAATACATGGACAATTCATTTATTCTTCAGAAACCACAGCACTGAAAATAAGGTAAGAAAGATTCAGTATTTGTGCTTACTACAAAAAAAGCTATATATTATGTGAAAATTATTCGTTTCTATTATTAAGTGTTACAGTGTGCCCTTCCTGTTTTTCGTTTTTCTTTTTTTTTGGACTTTCCCCAGGCCACAAAGGACTATGGGCCGGTTCTCCTGATTATTTTTCTTTTGTTAATTGACCTGAGTTCATTAATTTGTCTGCAAATTTTGGATCCTTTGAGGAGAACAGTTAAGGAGTATCATATAGAGGTGAGTAACAAGAAAAAACACATTTCCCAAATCTCTCATGGAGCCAAGAACACTAAAGTGTTTAATTTGAAGTATGTACCATACGGACCCCAATATGTGATGCCAACTTTAAAAAAATATTAGTTTACAAATCATGCACTATGATAAATGTGTTCTGAGGGCAAGGAACCACAAAAATAAGACTTTATTCATCAATAACCTGCCATATACTCATCATTTGTGTGAACAAAAGTGACTTCAATTTGCATTTTGTAAAACACCAGCAAATTTGTTGACACAAATTATGATACAGGGGCAGATTATCAATGACTGATAAATGTTTTACTGCAGTTTCCAGATGTTAATATATATATATATATATATATATATATATATATATATATATATATATATATTTCTTTGGTAGTTTTTTAAAAGTATAGGCAGATTCATGCATTTCTAGTGAGCCTGGGTTGATTTTTGTGTCAGTCTTTTTCTCTTTTTGTTTTAGGCTGATCCTCACGGTCAAGATTTTTTTATTCAGCCCTTTACAGAGCGATGTGAGAACACATACATGGGTTTCTGGATGGCTGCATTCTATGTTTATAAGGGGATACTCCTGGTATGAGATTTGATTAAAAACATGTCAAACATGGGACAGATACAGTGCATCCGGAAAGTATTCACAGCACTTCACTTTTTCCACATTTTGTTATGTTACAGCCTTATTCCAAAATGAATTAAATTCATTATTTTCCTCAAAATTCTACAATGACAATGTGAAAGAAGTTTGTTTGAGATCTTTGCAAATTAGTTAAAAATAAAAAATGAAAAAAATCACATGTACATAAGTATTCACAGCCTCTGCCATGACACTCAAAATTGAGCTCAGTTGCATCCTGTTTCCACTGATCATCCTTGAGATGTTTCTACAACTTGATTGGAACTTAAATTCAGTTGATTGGACATGATTTGGAAAGGCACATACTGTACCTGTCTATATATGGTCCCACAGTTAACAGTGCATGTCAGAGCACAAACCAAGCTATGAAGTCCAAGGAATTGTCTTTAAATCTCCGAGACAGGATTGTATTGAGGCACAGATCTGGGGAAGGGTACAGAAAAATTTCAATTTTCTGCAGCATTGAAAGTTCACTGAAGCATGTAGTCTCTGTTATCCTTAATGGAAAAAGTTTGAAACAACCAGGACTCTTCCTAGAGTGGCCTCCTGGCCAAACTGAGCAACTGATGGTGAAGGGCCTTGTCTTGACTGGTGACAAAGAACCTGATGGTCACTCTAGTTGAGCTCCATGATCATATATGCAGATGGGAGAAACCTACAGAAGGACAAACATCACTGCAACACTCCACCAATCTCGGCTTTATATCAGTGTGGCTAGACTCAATCTTCTCCTCAGTGAAGACACACAAAAACCCACTTGGAATTTGCAAAAAAGCAAGAAAAGCTGTGAGAAACAAGATTCTCTGGTCTGATGAACCTCAATTCTAAGCATCATGTTTGAAGGAAACCAGCTCTGCTCATCACCTGTAGAGTACCATCCCAAAAGTAAAGTGTGCTGGTAGCAGCCTCATGCTGTGGGGCTGTTTTTCAGTGGCAGGGACTGAGGGACTCGTCAGAGTAGAAGAAAAGCTCAGTGCACCAAAATATAGAGATAGCCTTAATGAAAACCCAGTCCAGAGCATTCAGAACCTCAGACTGGGCAGAAGGTTCACCTTCCAACAGGACAATGACCCTAAACACACAGCAAGAGTGGCTTATAGGCAACTCTGTGAATGTCCTTGAGTGGCCCAGCCACAGCCTGGGATTGAACCCAATCAAATATTTCTGGAGAAACCTGAAAATGTGCATCTGCCCCCATCCAACCTGACAGAGCTTGAGAGGTGAAGAGTCAAGGAGAAGAATGGCAGATAATTACCAAGTGTTGATGAGCAAAGCTTGTCGCATCAAACAAAAAAGACTTGAGGCTGTAATTGGTGCCAAAGGTGCTTCAACGAAGTAATGAGCAAAGGCTGTGAATACTTACTGTTTGTACGCTTTTCTTCTTTTTTTTAAATGAATTTGCAAAGATTTCAAAAAACTTTCACGTTGTCATTATGGGGTATTATTTGTAGAATTTTGAGGAAAATAATGAATTTAATTCATTTTGGAATAAGGATGTAACATAACAAAATGTGGAAAAAGTGAAGCGCTGTGAATACTTTCCAGATGCACTGTACATAGCAATAATGAAACAGATGGCAAATGGACAGAATGTATTTGCACATGTCCTTGTATCCTATCCAGCTGAGCACCTGTTTCCTGTCCTGGACCACATGCCACATAAACATCCCTGCCATAAATGATAGCAGGAGTATCCGATACAGTGTGTTTGTGTCAGTCCCAGTGATTCTGATTGGTACATGTGCATCCATGCTGTGGCAGGATCAGCCAAATGTGCAGTTCTGCATTGTGACCCTTGTGATCATCACATGCTGCTGTAGCACTCTTTGTATGGTGTTTATTCCAAAGGTATGATGTGCATATTAACTGAAATGCTATTCAGACGTGTAGAGAGTTCTTAAGAAATTTATGTCTATATTTGTATATATTTTGTATTATATTCTACTTCTGTCTATTCTCATTTATTTACATTTTATTAAATACATTTATATTATCCTGCAGATTATTATAATAAGGATGGGTCCTGATCCTGCATTCTTGTCAAGGAGGTTCCACCTCACACAGTGGTGTAGTGAATTAGAAAAGGAGACCAGACAAGACAATGACAAGAGGAGCATCTTGGAGCAGAACAACCCAGGAGCATCTGGCCATGTGACTGACATGACACAAAACATCTTGTCTAGTCTGGACATTCTACTGTCAGAAAACCTACACCTAAAATGGCACATTAAAGAAGTGAGAAGCTTTTTGCATGTACATTTATTTACTTCGTAGATACTTGGTTTATAACCACATCATATTTGAAAATTCAAAATCAGTGAGCATTCAGTGTCAATCCAAACAAACTCAAACTTAAAGTGAAACAAGAAAAAACATGCAAAAGTCTAATAACAATGAGCATTAAGTTGGACTTTAAATTGCATGAGTATTGGGTTACTGCTCTATATATACCGACAAACATAATACGGAAGGGAGACATCTGGTGGTTACAGTGACAAATTTTCTTCAAATAGAAATAACACAATCAACAAGGATGTCACACCCAGGAGGTTCACAACAATGTAGAAGAAGAGTTAGCAGGTTGAATCAGTACGTGAGGGATTGATAAAGTGCCTTTAAATCATTTGTATGCTATTGCTTTTTTTCATTTATTGTGATTTCCTGCAGCTGGATTCTGAGCTGGAGGATTTGACCAGGCAACTGAATGTACTGACCCCTCACATTATGGAGAATGTCGTCATCAGAAGTTTTGTGCACAAAGCAGGTAGAAAAATGCTTGTGAGCATCTTTGTGTAAATGCACTACACAGTATGGTTTAAGGCACTTGAATGCAGAACACTTCCCATGGCACAAATCCCATGTTTTGTCAATACCTACAAACCAGCATTTGGTCACATACTTGAAAATGAAACATTTAGTTTAATATTTTGCTAGACCTCCAGAGATTGATTGCATCGTTTCACTCAGCAAGAGTTCCAGGTCTTACTTTGCACTATGTTCATTCAATTTTTTATCAAATGTGAATTCAGAGGGATTTAGCTTCATTCAGATGTTGTTTTGACTGGTTTTCTTTTTGTCTTTTCAGTCAAGGAGAAATGTCTGACTCTCCCTGACAGCTCCAGCTGTAACAGGAATCTGCTGGAGGATGTTAACTCCCCTGAACTGTGCGTTTTATATATCGTTATCAATCCTTTAACAGTGAGCAGGAATTTGAACATGTGTGCAATCATCTGCAGTTTCCTTAAAGTTTGTTTTGAAAAGAATTTTCTAAAAATTCCAGATTGCTTCATTTACTGGATCTGTTTTTTTCCACAGCATTCAGCGCAGGCTGTCTCTGCAGTTACCCATTCTGCATCATGCTTATATGCCCTCTATTGGAGGAGTGGACTCCAGTCCTCTGAATAGCCCTTTTGAAAGCCCTCAACATTTGCCGATGCCCAGGACATATGGAGTGCTGGTGACAGGATTGTGATTTAGAGACAAAATAAGCTTATATAAAATTTCAAAATTACTTATATATTGTATATATGTAGTATATCTGGTAAATTGTAACGGAACTCACAATTACAATTTAAATTTAAAAAGTGGAATATTTTTAAGTTTAAAAATAAAGCTGCTTCTAAATGACCTGATTCTATTTTGAGACATGATTATTTTGAGGCTCAAAAGATAGAAAAAATATTATTTCATTTGATTGCTGTTAAGAGAGTTGCCATAGTTTCTAAATCAAAAGTTTCAAAAACTTTTCCAGATTGAGCAATGGAGCAATGTTTTGAAAAAATATATGAAACCTCAGCTCTTCTCATGTATTTCTAAAACACTGAGGAAACCTTTAAGAGAGTTGTTGTTTTTTTTTTGTTTTTTTTTTACAAATTTCGAAGTCAGTATACAATACAAAAGCATAAAAAAATAAGTCATCTTATTGTACCATGTTACATAATGCAGTGCACTGAATGACAGGATGTGGTTTCTCGCTGTTCATTACGTCAAGACAATGAAACAAATGTACTTAGTGGTACAGCTGGATGAGAATGTGCATCAAACGTTGTTGTTCCCCTTTTCTGTGATGTTTGTAACATGTTTATGAACAATAAGTGGTGTTTTGCAAGATCTTCATCCTCCATTACTGAAGATCTTTCATGAGTGATCAGTAACCTTTGACCAGAATCCTACATTTCCACTTAAACTTCAGGTTCTTCGGTTCCTGCTGCTTGGTGGCAACATTTTATACATCAAGTAGGGCACAGAGCTCAGACCCAGCATGGCAAAAGCCACTATCTGAAGCAAAAATGTGTGTCATACCATTTAAAGCATATGACAGAAATCTTTGGTACTATTAATGTGATGAATCTCTTCTTCATTCACATCAAATTAAATCATTTCAAAAGCCAAAAAATTTCATTTTTTCAATTTTATCCAAGGCTGACACCGTGTTGTTGAAGTAGTAAAATCACTGTGAACTATCAGTCCTTCCCAGGAGGTTTTTGCACAGGCAAAGTATTGTCCATCAAAGAACAGAAGCATTATCCAAACAACAGCTGGAGCGATGCAGGTTACAGTGGAGGGCAGACACTTTGCGTTGCATTGTCATAAAACTTTGACAATGCAACATGAGTGCACTGGAGAACAGAGCATGGGCCACAAAATATGCTGCAAATAACAGCAAGTTCATCTCTGGATGACAAGGACATGATGCAAAGTCCATCTTCATGAGTCTCTCAAGTCCCACCATTAAAAGTCAATAAATGCATTTGAATAAAAACTCATTCCTTTCTCATTGTCTGTGTTATTAAGGTCAAAATGTACAGGCTAAACTGCTGACTTTTGTGTGATGCAAGTGAATTTTATACCTTTAACATCTCCATATGTCTCTGAGAAAGACTCTTTCTGATAAGCTCTGTGACTGAGAAATCTGACTTTCTGAAAGTTTCAAAAGACTGTACAATAGTCACTTGGATAGCACTATAAATGAGCAATGGCATAATACTACAATTTGAGTGACTAGCGACTCGCTAGAACAGGGGTGCCCAACCCTGTTCCTGGCGATCAACTGTCCTGCAAAGTTTAGCTCCAACTCTAATCAAACACACCTGCCTTTAATTTTCACGCGATCCTGAAGACCTTAATTAGTGGCTTCAGGTGTATTTGATTAGAGTTGGAGCTAAACTTTGCAGGACAGTCGTTTGCCAGGAACAGGGTTGGGCACCCCTGCGCTAGAGCATGTAATATGCTAAGAAAGATGTATACACGTAACATGCTATGCCCTAGCTGTTTAAAAACATGAAATATTTCTTCTATTGATTGATGTAAGTTTGTTCATGTGTCTGCAAGATCCCTGGTGTCATGGAGTAAATTTTCAGGAATCTAATAATGCAGTCATGGGTTTTATGGAAGTTCTGGCTTTTTAAAAGCCTTTTAACCATAAGATTTAGATTTTTAAACTGATTATGAATTACGAAGAGTCAAATCAAAATTAAAAAAGATGCCGTTATTAACTCATCTTAATGCCATTCTAAACTTGCCATTCTAAAGACAGCACAAGTATGAGTAAATTATGTCAGAATTTTTACCATCCCTTTAAAGTGATCACAAAGCAGGATCAGATGCTTCCTATAATTTTCTTGTTTTAAAACAGTTATTTACACATTAATAATCCAGAATAGATTCTTAGATTTCATAACTAGGATGTAGTCTGGAGTTATGCATTTTGCTTTAAATTTGAGAACTCACTGTTCCATAGTAATTTTTTTTTCTAACATTAAACTATCACTCAGTGTAGTTTAGCAACATGTTTGTTTTTTCTTTGGCCATTTCATTGAAAGACTATTTAATGATTTAATATCTGAGTATAATTTAAATTGAAAGTAATTCAAAAACAGAAATTAAATATGACCTTGTTGTAAATGACAGGAAGTGGTTTGTTACTCAATATGAAAGTTGCTAAAGGAAAAACATGCAATTTGACACCGTTTCATTAGAAAACTGTAAAATATGGTTTGAGTCCAGATGTGAGTTACAAAAAGTTGATTATTTCTGTTGCAAAACTATTTCAATAGCCTAATGTTACAGTATGTAAAAATAAATATAAAAATTAAAATCTTTCTTACATTTATTCATATTATATTTAAGACATATGAATTTTAAACACTAGGTTTTGAATCATGAAAACATGTCTTACTATAAAAATGAAGTCAGCGCTGTTAAAAATCATCTCTACTCTGATCCACAATTGTAGAAGCAGTGTCAGGAGGGGGTGAAGGGCTCAAATCCACCATTTCTATTTGTTCGTTTTCAAGTTCATTGGTTCTTGCTGGTGTGTATTGCCATTTCCTAATGCCCATCCAAATCAGAGGCAGTGACATCAGGAGCAGTATGCACAGTCCCACTATCTGAAGAAGTACATTCACGTTTAAAAAGAGTACATGAAAACTTGGACAGGGCGAAATTATAAACGAAATATTTAGGAACACACACACAACATAAATGTAAAGCAACTTGATTTCATAATCATGCTCACCTGAGAATTATTTCGATAGCTAAAAAATGCCATTTGCTTTTCTGTGGTGTTGTCAGCTGTGACTAAAGGCTGACACCACGTTGTTGAAGCAGTTATATCTGTGTGAACCGTCAGTCCTTCCCATGAAGTCTTTGCGCAGGCAAAATATTGTCCATCAAAGAACAGCAGCATTATCCAGAGAACGGCTGGCATGAGACAAAATAAAGCACAGTGCAAACAGCTTGAATAATTGCTGATTTGTGAGCTTTGGATATAAAACAAAAGTGCGAAAGAGAACAGAGCTGGAACTACAAAATATGCCGTTGAAAACAGCAGATTCAGCTTTGGATTACAAGGGCATGCAAAGTCTATCTCCACAAGTTGCTCAAGTCCAAGCATCACGAAGCCGATAATGAAATTTGAATATAAAGGACTCTTCTTCACCATGTTTTTCAAGCGTCCTATCCATTCCAACTTGCTCATTTTAAGCGTTAATAAGGAGAGAAATGTGTACTGACTACTATGTACATAAATTGGTCACTGAATGTCTTTTATGCTGAGTGTGTTGCGATGCATTTGATATACGCCTCTTTCAGGGTCTCATTTAGTGAGACAAGCTTCCATCTAAACTTGCTGTGTGATACTGACCTTTATTCTGTGGTTAGGTGGCACACTGGTCGCTTTAATGACAGTCAATGTGCAGCTCTAAATATTATTTAGTGTCATAAGTGATTCTTGTCTGAGTCATGGTGCAACATGCAGTGTTATATTATAAAAAGCCATGGATACTGCAAGAAGATGGGTTTGATTGTGGCTCTAATGGATGCATATGGTCCATTCAGAGATTTTCTAGTAGTGCATAGCACATTGGTGAGGCCATTCTCCGCTAAACCTTCTCAAATCTAGGCCTTTTCTTTCACAGAACCGCCTACTAGATGGTTTTTATTTATGCACCAAACTCTAGACGCTGTTGTGAAAATCCATTTTGTGAAATATTCAAACCACCCAGTCTGGCACCAGCAATCATTCGTCGGTTATTGTTGCAAAGTTGTGATTCATGAAGGACAGGTTGGGTTGGCTCAAATCTTAAGACTACTTTTTTCTATTGAAATTAATCGGAAATATATTTCTGCAAATCAGGCCTCTGAACACGTCAGACAGTTTGAGAGGGTGAGTAGCATTGGTGGTAAACAGATGAAGAATTACAGGGCATTAAAAATTTTCCATCATCCTACTGCATCATAATGCACTTACGTTTACATCGGAGTTATCTTAATTTTGTTTTGAATTATCAGCAACTGACATTATAGATGCTTCTGACTCTCTTTTGCACAATAAATATGTTTAATAAAACTGCAATTCAATAAAAAATACACTAAAAGCCAGTACTGAATAAAACAGTCTTCTAAATAGTAAGATTTTTTTTCCTAAAACTTACTGTGTTCATGTTCTTTTCAACTGGGTACTGTATGTTCAACTTTTCCTTTCTCTTTTTAAAATTAGTTGTGCAATTCTGGCTTTTCCCACTTTCCATTTGCCAGCAGAACAACACGACATCTGGAGGAGATTCTTTAGCACAGTTACAGGACTCTTAATCCATTAAACTAAAGTTGTGCAATCTCAAAACTTCCCAAAACTCTGCCTGGACATGCCATGTTTGCTCAGTTGACATTAGCAGTGAAGCAAGCATTTTGAAAAGGGGAGGATCACTGGATCAGGAAAGTATAAAAGTTGTTCTGGTAACAAATTCTCAGACACGCAGAAGTTTCAGTTTGCTGTGAACCATGATGTCCTTCAAGACTGCACTGGGTCTGCTTCTCCTGGCCATGATGGCCATGGTGGCTGAATCCTCGTGGGGCAATGGTATGTTTACAAATCTTTTTCACTTTTGAAATATTTATTAAAAATATTTAATTTAAATAACTAACAAGAATATGAATTAAAGTTGTTTTCAGCCTTAAACTGTTTTATTGTTAGCACTGGTGCACATTCAATGAAATGATCTATTTTCCATTATGTTAATCTTTTCAGGGAAAGGAAACTCTTACAGTTATGACCTTTCCAAAATGTCTGACCTGAGGAAGCTATACAACTCCAAAGTTTTCATGGCAGAGAGGATGACCAGGCCTCTAGAGGGGATGACATTCCAAGTAGGCAAACTTAGCCACTCTGGAGTCAGGTAAAATCAAGATATGATCCACATTTTTGTCCATTTATTTTGTGTTGTTGTATGCATCATGGTGAATACATCACAGTTGTATTTTGAGGGGAGTGAGCATTTTGAATCTTATGCAGTTCGTCTGCTGGTCTTGCTTTTAGAGTCACTCTAGAAGATGGCACTAAATGGCTGGTCCATAAAGGAGACGGCTATGGAATCTCAACCCAGACTGTTGTTGTGGCTGCCCGTCATATGAGCAGTAACTGGAAGGCAAGTATTTTTGCAACTTTGGTGTAGCTTGAAGATAAGGGTCAGTATTTTATCTATGTATTAAAGTCTACATTTTAGTTTAGGACTTATTTAATACATGATTCACTATCAGTTTTGCTTAACTTTATCATTTTGTAATTTTTTTAATTATTATTTTTTGACAGATTGTTGAGATAAAAAATTTCCGTGGGAGCAAGACAGTGTCTGACTTTGTGAAGGCTGGAGGAACAGACTACAAACTTTTGTTTGATAACTGCCATGATGCAGCTGACAGGATGATGGATGGTTAACAACAATTATGTTTATATGCTACATGTGAAGAAAGCATGATACACATCAATACTTTTTTGTTAAATCAATTTGATAATGCATTCTCAACTGTTACACTGCTGTGTTTATTAAATATTTTTAAATGCATGATTGTGTTTTAATTTATTGAATTTTAGTAATCTTCTGGAATTTAAAAAGGGATGGCTCGATATCAAAACTATTCAAATTAAGCTAACTCTCAACTCATTTGGAATATTAGATTATTAGGTGTCGACAGAGGTTCATGTTCAGTTTATCCACAAGTTCTATACAGATTTCATTGGTCATGCCAACTACTGTGTTGCTTGTCTACAAAGCACTTTTAGACAGCTTTTGAAAACATTCCAATTTTGAGTTTCTGTTTCTGCATTTAGTGTGGAAATTATTTTGCTTACATGTTACATATTTCATTCTGATTTGAAATGCAGTTTGGACACTTTCCTTGTGACTAGACTGGTTGGGTTAAGTGTATATTTAAATTTGGGTTAATTTAAAAGTGTATTAAATTCACATCATACCTTTAGTTTAGGTATTATTAAATTCTAAAGAAAAGGTTGCCAAAGAGGTTGGCTATTTGTAAAAGACTATATTTTACTGCAACTTTTGCTCATCTGCATTTGAATGCTGTTTTGTACACTTTTTCCCCTTTTTAGTTTAGTTCTGACTCATTTCCCAGAAGAAGTGCTGCTTTTTTTTTTACTTTCCATTTGCCAGCAGAACAACAGAAATGCAGAAATTCAAAACTTGAGCAGTTACCTATGACAAACTCTCAGAGGACTGAAGCTTCTTTATATTGACTACATTATGTCTTAAAGAAATACAGTTGTGGTCAGAATTATTGGCACCCTTGGTAAATATGATCAAAGAAGGCTCTGAAAATAAGCCTGCATTATTAATCTTTTTGATCTTTTATTTTTTTAAAAATCACAAAAATCTAACCTTTCATTGAACTAAAACAATTGAAAATGAGGGAAAGTCTCATTATGAAATAAATGTTTTTTTTTTCTCAGATACACATTGGACACAGTTATTGGTATCCCTAGAAATTCTTATGAGTAAAATATCTCTGAAGTATATTCCCATTCATATTCACAATTCTGAGCACTCCAGGGGGATTATGAACATGAAATTATCCAGCCATGGCTTCCTGTTTCACAGAAATATAAATAGGAGGGAAAACAAAGCCCAAATTCCCTTAATCATCCATCACAACGAGAAAAACTAAAGAATATATTTCTGATGTGCAGCAAAAGATAATTGAGCTTCACAAATTAGTGAAGTGGCTTTAAGAAAAGAGCTAGAGCAGTGAAAATTCCCATTTCCACCATCAGGGCAATAATTAAGAATTTTCAATCAATAGAAAATGTTACGAAACTGTCTGGAAGAGGATGTGTGTCTGTCTCGTCCTAATGCACAGTGAGAAGGAGAGTTTGAGTGGCTAAAGACTCTCCAAGGACCACAGCTGTAGAATTGCAGAAAATAGTTGAGTTTCGGGGTCAGAAAACCTTTAAAAAAATTGTCAAACAGCACCTACATCACCACATGTTGTTTGGGAGGGTTTCAAAAAAAATTCTCCTAGCTCATCCAAAAACAACCTCCAGCATATTCACTTATCAGACACGACTGGAACTTCAAATGGGACTGGCTTCTATGATCAGATGAAACTAAAAAATTAGCTTTTTAGCAGCAAAAACTCAAGATGGGTTTGGTGAAGACGGAGATAAAAAGTACCCCATATGTACAATGAAATATACTGCTGTATTTTTGCTGTTGTGGGCCTATATTTCTGCTGGAGGTCCTGGACATCTTGTTTAGACACATGGCATCATTTATTCTATCAAATACCAACAGATAAAAAATCAACAAGTGACTGACTCTGTTAGAAATCTTATAATGGGCCATGTTTGGATCTTCCACCCATACAATAATCCAAACACAAACCTCAAAAACAGCACAAAAATGGGTCACTGAGCACAAAACCAAGCTTCTGCTATGGCCATTCCAGTCCTCTGACCTGAACCCTGTAGAAAATGAGTGGGGTGAACTGAAGAGAAGAAGCACCGTCATGGAGCTGTGAATCTGAAGGATCTGGAGAGATTCTGGGTGAAGGAATGGTCTCTGATCTCTTGTCAGGTGTTCTCTAACCTCATCAGGCATTATTGGAGAAAATTTAGACCTGTTAAACTGGCAAATGTAGGTTTCAAAAAGTATTGAATAAAAGGGTGCCATTAATTGTGGCCAATGTGTATTAGAGAAAAACATTTATTTCATAATGATGTTTTCCCCATTTTAAATTCTTATTATCCAACGAAAAGTTAGATTTTTGTGATTTTTTTAAATAAAAGATCAAAAGGATTAACAATGCAGATTAATTTTCACAGCCTTCTTTGATCATATTTACCAAGGGTGCCAATAATTCTGACCACGACTGTAGCTCATTCAAACGTTTTTTAAGACTGCACTCACTCTCATTGAGAAATGTTTGTTGAGGTGCAAAATGGCTAGAAAGGCTCTGTTAAATTACAATACTATATAAAGAGAAAAAGAGATTTTATCCAGAAGTGATGTGCTGTTTGTACTGAAAGTGAAAGACCTGAATGATGGTGGATGGAGTTTGTATAAATAATAAAATAAGTTTGCCAAAGAGGCTGGCTAAATAGACACTGCCTAAAAATGATCCTGACTGTACCGCACCTGTTATCCCATGCCTTGCGCTTTGTGTGAGCAGCATTTATCATCATTTGCACTTAGTGTACAAGCAAGTGTTTATGAAATTAAGTTTAATTTTTCTTTACATAGCTATTCAATTTGTTGACCGACACAAATAAAACCTTTGTTTTTCAAGGGAGTTTCTTTCATAACACTGTGGAGTCTGGCTCTTTCCCAAAGCACTGCCTCTGCACGGCATGTTTGTTTAGATAAATCAGCAATGAATTCAGCTTTTGGGGATGATCCCACAGAAGTATAAAATGCTCCGGTAACAAAATCTCATCAGATTCTCAAGAGCTTCAGTTTGCTGTGAACAATGATGTCCTTCAAGACTGCACTGGTTATGCTACTCCTGGCTGTGTTGGCCATGGTGTCTGAATCCTCATCGGGCAAAGGTACATTTATAAATTTTGTTCATTTTCACTTTGCGTACAAGTACTCTTTTTACATTGTCTGCATCTTTAGACATTAATTTAAATAACCAACTGTGGTCTAAGGTTTGTTTTCTGCATCAAATTATTTTAAAGTTAGTAATAGTGCATATTTTAGGGAAAGCTCTTGAATCTTTTCAGAGAAGGGCCCCTACAAATATGACCTTTCCAATAAGTCTGATCTAAACAAACTCTACAACTCGAAAGTGTACATGGCAGAACTGTTCACCAGACCTCTGGATGGGATGCCCTTCCAAATAGGCATACTGAGCCACTCAGGAGTCAGGTAAAAGCAAGATTTAATCAACAGTTCTGTAACTGTATCTTGTGTTGTATGCATATGGTGAACAAAAGGCTCAATATATCACACTTGTATATTGAGTGGAGCGAATGTTATGTATGTTTTCTGCTTGTCTTGTTTTTAGAGTGACTCTGCAAGACGGCTCTAAATGGCTGATCCATAAAGGAGACAACTATGGCAAATCATCCCAGACCGTTGTTGTGGATGGTCGTCATATGAGCAATAATTGGAAGGCAAGTAGGCATTTATTGATGAGAATAGATTCAAATCCTTTTAAATTTTGTATATAAGATACTCTAATCATTTCGGTCTTTGCTTAAACTTTTTTCAGCTTAATGAACAAAAAGATTTTGGTGGGAGAAAGACCGTGTCTGATTTCGTAAAGGCTGGAGGAGCGGAGTACAAACTTTTGTTTGATAACTGCCACAATGCAGCTAACCGAATGATGGATGATTAAATTTGCTACAGTGTAAATTCACTGCAACTACATTGAAAATGTAGTTGTAATAGTCATGTTTAATGAAAAGAGTGGATGCTGAACATTGTGACACACAGCCTACTGCCATATTGCTTAAAAAAATTCAAAGTAATTCATTATAATCTTTTAAATGTAGATTTATTGTAGCCTTAGTCATGTTTTGAAATTTTAGAATGGAAAACAATATCTTTTTCATTTTCAAGCATGTCATCATCATGATTAAAAAAAAAAAAAGAATAAAAGCTGCTGAGCTGCAGATGGCGACAGAGGTTCATGTTTCCCCAATTTTTTCTTCAAGAGTCCTAACTGCAAAATGGCAAAGGTTGTGCAATATTTAAAGTGCCAGAAAAGTGTAAATCAATCGTAATTGATTTAGATAGCCTACAAGTATGTGCAGAATGGTGATGCATCAGCTAATGTGTTAAGGGAGATAAATAGAAACATTCCATTTATTAGAATGCTAATTTAGTTCTCATGACACTACATATTAACATTATTCAAACCTGTGACCATGGGTATACTTTTACAGAATGTATAAATGACTTTTAATATCATTTTTTTAACATGTAAATATTTGTCCTTAATGTAGAATATGTAAAATATTCATTTTTTTTACTACACAAATTCAAAAACAATGAGTCCAGAAATCCTTCATTAATAAACAGACACAAAAACTTTTCATACTGACTAAAACTAACAAATGCTGATATTCAGATGAAATGAAAAAAGGAGAGCGTGTGTATAGATGAGATTTTGTCCCATCTTTGGCCAAAAGAAATGAATTATGGTGGGGTAATCTTATCCAATCTTAACCTATAATTCACCACCATACAGCACAAGAGCTAAAGAGAGCACATTAAAAACTGTTTCTGAAATGCATTTTTTGAATAAGAGAGGCATGCATATGTTTAGCGCTTGAAGTTTGGCCAATTCATGTAAACTAACTATCAAAATTCACAAAAACAGCATTTGGCACTATAGCAGAGATGGTCGATTTCAAACTGAAGTAAATGGACTCTTTCTTTACAACAAAACAAACAAAACACAAAGCGTCTGGTTAACGTTGTATAATTTTCCCCCTCTGACTTATATGTTATGTTATTTGTTTATTTTAATGTATTGGCTGAATCCTCATCGGGCAAAGGTACATTTACAAATCTTGATCATTAGTTAAAGGAACTAGATCCGATTCTATGATCTATGCTAAGCTAAGCTAAAAGTGCTACCGCCAGACCTGGAGATCGGCTGAATGGATTCAGAAACAGTAAAACTCAACTGTTTAACTCTAGGGAAGTTGTAAAATGAGCCTATTTCCAAAAGAAGTGGAGTGTTCCTTTAAACATTAGCAAATTAGTAATGTCCTTGATAAGAGTGTATCAGAATACAGTACATTGATCAAAGGCTTGGCTTAGGCTACATTTTGAAAGCTGGTAAAATAGTTGAGCATATGTTCTTTAGCCAGTTTGGATGGAAACCATGCATGTTTATTGATGCATTTACAAATACTATGCAAATGCAATGCATGATTAAAGAGTTAAAGGTTTGCCTGATTTAATTTTAAGTTGGTATAAAGAATATTTCTAGCATTTATGCATGCAATATATTTCAGCTTCTTTATTTTTATAGATTCATAGATTATTTCTTTATGTTCATAGGTCTATCCACAGGATGAAAGAGCATGTGTGTCTTGAGAAATACACTCAAAATGATCGAGAAACCTGCAAACTGACTGAGATATCTTTTGAGGTTGGCGCCAGGGTCAGTGCCCCAGGAATACATGCAAAAATGGTACAAATTTATTTTGAAGGTCCAATTAAAAATGCAATAGAATCACTACGTTAAATATATATATATATAAAAAAAACATGAATCTTGCAAAAGTGTGTCTCACTGTAGCTGTATTGAATGTATATGCTAATTTCAGAGATGCTCCTCTAAATCTTCTCAAATCAAGGCATTTTCGTTCAATGCGCACTCAAGAATGATTTTTGTTTTTGTACAGTACTGTTTATGTATTTTTTAATCAATTCTGGCTTTTTCCACTTTCCATTTGCCAGCAGAACAAACTCGACCTCTGGAGGAGATTCAGAACTTTAGCACAGTTATAAAACCTTAAAAAACCTTAAACTAACATTGTGCAATCCTGCTCTTTCCCAAAAATGCCATGTTTGTTCAGATAAAGTGGAGCAAACTTATGGAAAAGGGGAGGATCACTGGGTCAAAAAGTATAAAAAATTCTCTAGTAACGAACTCTTAGACACTCAGGAGCTTCAATTTGCTGTGAATCATGATGTCCTTCAAGACTGCACTGGGTCTACTTCTCCTGGCCATGGTGGCCATGGTTTCTGAATCCTCATCAAACAAAGGTATATTTTTAAATCTTTTTCATTTTAGCTTTGTGTACAGTTACTCTTTCTTCATTGGCTGCATATTCTCTAAGTTTTTAATATGTTTTTAATTTAATTAAACAACAAAAACAAAAAGATGTACGGTTTAGTTTTCTGTCTCAAATTGGTGCACATTCATAGGAATGGCCTATATTCTGTAACACTCAATCTCTTTTAGATAAGGGCTCCTACAGTTATGATCTTTCCATATCTGAGCTAAACAATCTCTACAACTCCAAAGTGTACTTGGCAGAACTGTTTACCAGACCTCTGGATGGGTGGCCTTTCCAGTTTTCCATATTAAGCCACTCAGGAGTCAGGTAAAATCAAGACAGTTCTGTAAGTGTGTCTGTTATATGCATATTGAATGCATTATTGAGGATAGTGAATGTCTTGAATTTTGTGCACGCCTTCTGCTGGTCCTGCTATTAGAGTGACTCTTGAAGATGGCTCTAAATGGCTGGTCCATAAAGGAGATGACTATGGCATCTCATCCGAGACCGTTGTTGTGGATGGCAATCATATGAGCAGTAAATGGAAGGCAAGTATTTCTGCAACAAAGGACAGTATTTTGATGTGAATGTTTATATTTTTGTAAATAAGATGATCATTAATACCTGATTTGATCTTTGCTTTTTTTTTTAACTAAACAGTTTAAAAAAGAAAAAAATTTTCATGGGACCAAGACAGTGTCTGATTTCGTGGGGGCTGGAGGAACAGACTACAATCTTTTGTTTGATAACTGTCATATTGCAGCCAACCGGATGATGAATGGTTAAATTTACTACAATAAAAATTCACTGCAACTACAAGGTAAATGTGTTGCATTAAAAGAGTTTAACTTTAATTTTTGTTATCAGTTCAATTAAATTGATGCTGAAAATTGTGACACATACTGCCATGTTGCAGTTTTATTTTATTTTTTAAACATTTGTTTTTTGTATTAATGTAATTTTTATATAATACATTTAAATTTTTATTTGTTTCAGTGTATTGTAGGCTTAGTATTTCTTTTTTATACTAAGCCTATATATTATAATGGAAAACCATCTTTTTTTTAAAGTTTTGAATACAAACATATATATGTATATCATCATTAAATAAATAAAATAAATAAATAAATGAATGAATAAATGAATGAATCTGATGAGCTCATGTGTCCTTAAATTTGAGTCAAAACTGTCTGCAAGAAGGCAAAAGCTTGTGCAATATTTGTAGGATAATCTTACCCCACTTAAGAACAATGTGCCTTTACTTTTAAGTTAATTAAAAAAAAAAAAATCAAACTGGGGTATACTTTTCCAGAATGTATAAATGATTTTCCATATCATTCTTATTACATACAAACATTTTTATAAGTGTAATTAATGTAAAATAAAAATATTTTTACAAATTTAAAAAACATTAATATATATATATATATATATATATATATATATATTTATTTATTTATTTATTTTTTTACAAATTTCTCATTAACAAATTGACACAAAAAACATTTACTACACAGCAAAGTACAATGGACTGACTAAATCTTACAAATGTTGGTATTCATATGAAATGATTTATTAAATGTGTATAGGCTAGATGAGATTTTGTACCATCTATGGTCAAGACAAAAAATTACTGTGGGGTCATCTTAAACTACAATGTGTTGCCAATTTTGTTGCTGAATTTAGCAGCTTTTCAGACTGTTTCAGCAATGTTTTTCCAAAAAAGTACATAGCAACAGATTAAGCTATTTTTTAAAAAAAATTTTGGCAACTTTTAGGAACTTTTCAAAAGTGACTCAAACGATAATATTTTCGCTATAAATAACACAAGACAGGGAAGCATTGAACAGCTTGCCAGCCAAGCAGCACGTCAGCCTGGAGAGAGTTGGAGAGATGTGCCTAGCAGTACACAAAACATACGTGAATTATGTTGCTAGTTGCAATTGTTCAATAATAATTGTTAATTTATGATACACCTTGTTATTAGCTTGTACTTAATTGTTGATCAGTGAGGTACAATGAAAGATTTACAATGATTTGTTCAAAGGTACAACGTAAGAGGTACAAATATCTGTTCAGTTTACACATTTCCTGTAACCCTAAAACACAACAAAATGCAATATGTAATCAAAAATATATAAAACACCTGCGAAAATTGATACAGAAAATTTCCTCATATTAAAGGGGTGGTTAACTGGCCTGATTGTGTTTATGGTGTGCAGTCTAACATGTGTTAATGCTTAGTTAAAAAAAAAACGCATTATTTTTCACAAAATTTACCTTTATTCCACACCACTCCGTCCCTTCCCTGATAAACCACTGATCATTTCATGCTTTTATGAAGCCCCTCCCTCAGAAATAAGCGATGGGCTCAGATTGGTTAGCTGGTCCAGTGTGTTGTGATTGGCTAAACCGCCTCTAGTGCGAGTCTAAACGTCCCGCCCCTCAGCTCAGCGGTATGTGCTCAGGTTGTATTGTAAACAATGCCGTCGTCTATATTGTTTATCAATCTGAGACGCAGAGGATATTATTGAAGAGGATCGTGCAGAACCTGTGCAAGCACGGCTTTTAATGGTAGGCCTAAGTTTTTTGTTTGTTGTTGTTCTCATACTTAGATATGACTTAGACTTAGACTTGAACATTGAATTTTTTATTATTATTTATAAATTCATACATTTCTGTACCTTATACCACAATATAACTGAAAAAAGTACAATTCCAAAATAATTGCAAGGTGTTTTCAAGATAATCATAACAGAAAATATAGTTTAAATGTATATCTTTTTAAATTTTTTGTAAATAATGATTTGCTGTATAATATGTGAATGAGTTTAAATGACTCTTATTTAACTTAATTTCTAATCTGAAACCTCTGGGTTAACAACCATACTTTATCCCAGCAAATCACTTTACCATTTAATAAGGAGTTCCGATAAGATTTAAGATATGGTGCAGTCACAATTTCTTTTTGAAGAAGAGTGTGAATGGCTCTATAATTATTTTAAGTTAATGAAAAATATTTTGCCAACAAAGGTTTCAGGAACATCAAATGAGGTCAACTCAGAAAAACAGTAGGCCTATTCATATGCACCCTTAAATAACATATGAGTACCTGATAACCCGATCGAACCAATAACAATAGAACTCTCTTTGAGTAGCCTAATTGGTATTTAAAATGAGAAAGAAAATCTTCATATGAGAGAAGCTGTCCTTCATTAGGCTATATAGCAGACCAATAAGTTTAACGTTATCAAACCAGTTCTTGTAAAAGAAAGATTTATGCTTGTATCTTTTTTTAGCAACAAATCAACCTGTCTTTAGCAGTTTCCTCTGAAAATTAGTTGGCAGCACCGATTCACCACCATTCAACACAAGAGCAAAAACTGAGAACTATTTTAGTTCAACACAACTGCATTTTCTAAATAAGAGAGGCATGCATATGTTTAGCGCTTGAAGTTTGACCATTCATGTAAACTAACTATATCAGAATTCCCAAAAACAACATTTGGCACTATAGCAGAGATGGTCGATTTCAAGCTGCTGCTATCTGTCTTGCACCTTATAAATGCCTTATACTCAGAACTTCAGAATGTTTACATATCTTGGATGTATATTTGTACTTTACAAATTGTTTACATATTTGGACGTATATTTGTATATTTTAAAATTCACTGTTTATTACTCAGGTATTCATTCAGATGTTCACAAGATCACTCGGTTTATTTATATCTATTTACGCTGACAAAGAGGAGATGAATTGTTGAATAAAGTCTTTTTTTTTCTTTGCGTACAAAAAGTATTTTCGTAGCTTCATAACGTTACAGTTGAACGACTGATGGCAGATGGACTATTCTGACGATGTTTTTAATACTTTTATGTGCCTTGACAGTGTTAATTGTTTGGCAGCCAGTCAATGGGACAGTCACAAGCCTCCCGGTTTTCATCCAAAATATCTTAATTTGTGTTCCAAAGACGAACAAAGCTTTTACGGGTTTGGAACGAGATGGAGGTAAGTGATTAATGACAAAATTTTCATTAACCCTTTAAGTAAATGACTCTCTTTATGAATGGGCCTTTGAATCATTGGTTCACATGATTCGTTCAAAACGTCGATTTATTCAGAAACTAAACACCGCTGTGTTGCTTGGAGACGCACAACAATTTTGCTAAGATCCCCTGAAGTGCCTTGAAACATGCAGAGTTATTCTATGTGGTGGTGATGTAATTTCAACTGAAACAGGAAGACCTCATTTGCCCCTATCGCATACATTGTGCACTACGTGCCATTCACTGTAGCTACAGGAAATACTACACTGTGAACAAGTGACCAATCTCAGCCGCAGCTTCAGCGTCTAGTGTAGGGGCGGGCGCTTCGGATTCTAGAGAGCATTTGATTGGTCAGAAGATTTGATGAGAAGCTGAAGTACGAGGTGATGTCAAAAAAATGGTCGATCCGTTTTGGCGGAAGTGACGAACTGCAAGCTTTGAATGCTTATATCTTCTAAATGTGAATTTTGCCACTGTTTTGGAACACACTGCCTTATGCTTATCGTATGATATACACATGAGACAAAAACACATACAGGGGCATTTTTGCACCAATATCTTGAATTTTAGGGCATAATTGCATTTATGGAGTTGTTGCCCTGCAACAACTTTGTCAACAGTCAACTGTATGAAATGTAATGCTGCCTTCACGTGCTATCGGAATTTTCGTTTCCTAATCAGAAATTGGACGTGAACGGCCTCTCAAGTCGTACTACTTGGAAATTGCGTCCTGATACTCTCCAAAATGGCACTAGGGTGGTGACACACAGAAGAATTGTTGAATAAAATAGTTATTTTTGTTTTCTTTGTGCACGAAAAGGAGCTTGTATCTTTGTAAAATTATGGTTGAACACCACCGATGTCACATGGACTATTTTGTCGATGTTCTTGGAACCTTTCTGGACCTGAACGTAGTAGCACCATGGGTAGTACCCTTGCTGCCTATGGAGGGTCAGAGAGCTCTCAGATTTCATCAAAAATATCTTAATTTGTGTACCGGAGCTGAACGAAGGTCCTATGGTTTTGAAACGACATGAGGTGAGTAATTAATGACATGAAACCTAAAACCTGAAGTTTTTAAACTTTATTTTGAGACTGTAAAACCTAAAATATTACTACCATATTTTTTTCAGAAAAGTACCTCAACCATAGCTGCCAGTTTTTCCCCATAAATTTAAGTTAATTGCAGGTTAATTGCAGTAAAACATACAGATTAGCCTGCTACTGTATTTTTTGCGGAAAAGTACTTCAATCACAGCTCCCAGTTTGTTTGTTTTTACCGTAAAACTAAGTTTAGTGCATAAAACATATATATTACATGAAATGTCCCATGAGATCTGTTGCGTGTTTCTCTGAATATAGTAAGGATACTGTTAACCAATTAACATGTTTTTTCTTTTGCATTTTTACAATC
Source organism: Tor tambroides (assembly GCA_021397915.2). Lineage (NCBI taxonomy): Eukaryota > Metazoa > Chordata > Actinopteri > Cypriniformes > Cyprinidae > Tor > Tor tambroides. The sequence continues at coordinate 25,717 of JAFVLL020012828.1, read as the reverse complement.
TTTTACCATTAAAATTACAAACATTTTTTCTAGTGTATATTTTACTCCAGCTGTGTACTTTTATTGCTCACCTACATTTTAATACTGTTTTTTGTACTCTTTTTCCTTTCTAGTTTAGTTCTGGCAAGGAATTCTGGCTTTTCTCACTTTCCATTTGCCAGCAGAACAACACATAGAAATTCAGAACTTTAAAGGGAGAGTAATCAAGCTAAATTGATTTCAAAATTGATTTAGCCTCATACACTGTTAATTACAAATGTCTGAAAGAACTTGCCAAAAATAGAACAAAAACTTTAGACTTGACTTGGACTTGGACCTCAGAGACTTTAGACTTGACTTGGACTTGGACCGCAGGGACTTGTGAAAATGTCTGATCTGAGGAAACTATACAACTCCAAAGTATACATGGCAGAACTGTTCACAAGACCTCTGGAGGGGATGCATGGCAAATTTGGGATACCCCACTCAGGAGTCAGGTAAAATCCACCAGGGCCAGTTGCATAAACTTAGCCAGTTAAGACTGTGTCCTAAGAACTAGTCTGACCAACTAGCAGTTAGCCAAAGAGTAATGAGTCTTTTTTTTTAATTCATGTTAGACCTATGTTTTTATATAACAACATAAAAAGATGATGACCAACTTTTAAAGTCTTTTATGCAACAGGCCGCAGGATGAGATATAATCAACACTTCTATATGTACCATGTTATATGCATAATATTGAACAAAAGGCTCAATACATTACACTTGTTTATTCTGAAGTAAGTGTCTCTTGAATGTTATGCATTTCTTCTGTTGGTCTTGCTTTTAGAGTGACTCTGGAAGACGGCTCTAAATGGCTGATCCATAAAGGAAAAGGTTATGGCGAATCAACCCAGACTGTTGTTGTGGCTGCCTGTCATATGAGCAGTAACTGGAAGGCAAGTATTTCAGCAACAAAGGACAGTATTTATTGATGTGAATACATTATATTCCCTTTTAAATGTAAGTTTGGGGAAATAAGACAATATATCAACGACAAATGTATTTAATACCTGATGCACTCTAATCATTCTAATGATCTTTTCTTAACTATTTTTAACTAAACAGTTTAAACAACAGAAGATTTTTGGTGGAAGCAAGACAGTATCTGATTTGGTGAGGGATGGAGGAGCAGACTACCACCTTTTGTTTGATAACTGCCATCATGCAGCCAATCGGATGATGGTCGGTTAAATTCACTGCAGCTGTAAATGTGCTGCATAAGTTCAATTTTTGTTATCAGTTTGATAAAATTGATGCAGAAAATTGTGACCTTATATCACGTTGATTTAAAAAAAAATATAATTTTTTTAAATGCATTTTAATTTTTTATTTTGTTTAATTTTTTTACATTTTATAATGGAAAACATAATATCTTTTAAAATTTTGAATACAAATACTGTGTATCATCATGAGTTAAATGTAAGTAAATAAATAAATAGCCTAAAGCCACATCCATGATGAAGTGTCATGCAAGAAAGCAAAAGCCTGTGCAATATTTAGGAGAAGATGCCCCGAACAATGTTAATTTACTTTTATATTATAATTTAACCTATAAGTAGTAAGTGCATGGATTATGCATCAGCCAATGTGTTATAAATGGAAGTAAATAGAAACATTCACTTATTTAGTTCACAAATTCAAAAACATTAATGTGTCCACAAATTACTCATTAGAAAATAGGAAAACTTGTGATACTAAATATAATACAATAGACTGACTAAAACTTACAAATATATTCTTATGAAATGACTTTAAACAGGTGATTCTATAATTGCAGGTACATTTGGTGTGCGAAGTCATTATTTTTTTCTGGTTTTTTTTTTCAAATGGTTATATTTTTAATTATTTTAATAATTTGTTACTCATTGTTATGAATTACAAGATGTTACAGTCCATAACAATATAATAATTTGTGTAAAAAGTGTCTTAAATAGCTGAAAATCACGATTTCTTGTTGTCCGAATCAGTAAGTGTATTTTTTTCATCATGTATCGTTGTGTAATCAAAATATTTTTTATTGTGCTTTTCTTTTGATAATATTTCATTCATTTTCTTTATAAAAGCCCTAAATAGTTATTTACTTAATTCTACAATATTAAATTATTTAAAAATGATTTTTTTCTTATAAAATTTGTCCATAAATCTTGCAACTGTTACCGTACCATGCTTTTCCTTTAAAATAGTGGAATTATCTCCCACAACTATGTAAGATACAGGAAATGATGTCACTTTCCCTCACTGATAAGATCTGAAGCACTGAAAAAAAGTCTGTGTGCTCTCTTTGAGAAAATATTTTAATCTAAAATGTTCTTACACCAAGAGATATTTTGTAGACTGTCAACACTGTTACCACAATATCAAAAGGAAAACAGAATTTATTACTGATCACACATTGGGTTATTTAAAGGTCTTTTAATCATGATTTCATTAGTGCCATGTGCTCTTAGCATTTATGCTAGCAAGCATTTTTTGGCAAAACTAAAATAAAATTGTCAATTCTGTTACCATCAAACTCTGTCACCAAGGTGGAGTAACAATGCTGACAATAGTGTAACAAAATTGACTGTCCAGTCCTGATAATTCTGTCAATTCTGTTACTTTACAATTCTGTTACTTAAAGGATCAACTCTGTTTATGAAGTATTTTCACAATAATAAAAAATTACAATTGTTGTTTAAAATCTCATAAACCTTATTAAGATATGTTGCACCCTGGCCCTTATAATATTTCAACAACATTTTTTTTTTTACTGGATATTGTAAATAATACATTTCCAGATGAAAAATATTTGCTCCAAGTGGACTTTTTTTTTAAGGTATAGGTGAAATATTATCTCAGTTTCAAATGTTGGAATGTAAGGACTGTGTGTCTAATGAAACAAGAAGGATTTTTCCTCTTATGATTTATTGTTATTTCTACACATTGCCTAAATTGTCCGTAACAGAGTTGACAAACAATACCATAAAGACATCTGTTTTTCCATTAAAAGTATAAAAGTAACTTGTGTTTGGCAAGCAATGAATTATTAACACTGAATATGTTTTCAATAAGATACTGGAAAGAATTTCGGTTAGTTAACAGTTTTTTTTCTTAACTTTCTGAAATGCCAAATGTATCTCCAATTATAGAATCACCCAAGGCCTATTAGATGAGATTACATGGTCAAGCGAAAAATTATTGTGCGGTCAACTTATCCCATCTTACTTCATCACCATACAACACAAGAGCAGAAAGACAGCGTACTGAAAACTGTTTTTGGTTCAACAACTGCATTTTCTAAATAAGAAAGGTATGCATGTTTAGCACTTGAACATTTTGACCAATTCATGTAACTGTATGCTGCATTTTACGAACTTCCAATTGAATCATGTTGATTAAAGATATATTGCACAGTTACACAACATAAGATCTAACACAAAAACGGCATTTGGCACTATAACGGAGATGGTCGATTTCAAGCTGAAGTAAATGGGTTCTGTATCTTTTACAAAAAAAACAAACAAAACACAAAGCGTCTGGTTATAGGTCACGTGTCTGAGGCGCTCGTGCCTTCAGGCATTTTGTGCGTCGCAAGCGTGCGCGCGCGCGCACAGTTTGGGTAAAAGTAACTGAGCTGGAATGAATACAATACACTATAGGAATTAATTGCTATTCTCTCAATGAATTTTTAAAGGTAAATGTTTATGTCACGCGTATAGCGGTCATCAGAAAGCAACTGTCATTTTTCGAGTCGTTTTAACAAAGATAAAAACTGGCTTGTCATTTTTTTTCTCTCTTTTTTTTGCTCATAGTTTTATCCCCTCGGAACGGTTTAGCTAGTCAGCTGGTACAGCATTAGCTGCTTGGCTAGCTCTGCTGTGCTAACTGGACAATGAGAGGTTTGACTTGAAGTTTCATCTTTAACATGATGAGGTGTATTATTTTTGCTCACGGGTTTAGTTACTCTTCAAGGAAAGACTTGACAATTATATTCATGCTGCAGGAAATTTGAGAAACTCGTTAGCCAGTACCTAGCATTAGCAAGCTATGATAATCCAGTGAAAAGAGTCAGCTACCCTCTTTTCATATTTTTATGTTTTTTTCACTCTTAAATTTGCTTCTAGGTTTTTTAGAAGGTTGAGTTTTCCTTATAGGATAACCAGTTTTTAACATGGCGATTTAACTTGTGCGCTAGTCTGTCATAAGTGGAGTACAGTAGCTGGTTAGCTTAGTTAGCCACTGTACTGTCTGAACGCTTATCTATAAACTTTGATGCGTTTATGATTTATGTTGTTTGCATTTAATAGTAATACTTCGTGACACGTTAAAGTGTGCAAACTTTAGAAAAATATCTTAAGATATCTCCAGATATGAGTGGATCAGAATACAGTAGGTTGCTCAAAGGCCTGGTTTAGGGTACATTTTGCAAGCTGGTTAGATAGTTGAGCATATGTTCCTTAGTCAGCTTGAATGAAACCGTGCATGTTTTTTGGTACATTTACAAATACTACCTATGCAAATGCAGTGCATGTTGAAGGAGTCAGATGTTTGCCTGTTGTACTGTAAAGTTGGTATAAATAATATGTGTTTGTCTATGTGATATAGTTCATAGACTCATAGATCATTTCTTTATGTTCATAGGTCCGTCCACAGGACGAGAGAGAATTTGTGTCTTGAGAAAGACCTGGTAAGAGTACTCAAAATGAGTAAGAAACCTCCAAATCGACCAGGGATCACTTTTGAGGTTGGTGCCAGGATTGAGGCCCAGGACTACCTGCAAAAATGGTATGAATTCGTTTTGAAGGTCCATTTAAAAATGCAGTACAATCACTATTGCTAGCATATTGTTTGTTAAAACAGATGGTTTTAAACTGTGGTCCCAACTGTGGCTTTAAATAAACTGTAGTGGATATTTTAAGAGAAAAATTGATGTAATAGTGTAAAAGTGTTTTCTGTGTTTTGTTTGTTGTTATCCATGATCCATGTTGAATGGTTTCTTTGCAGGTACCCTTCACGTATCGAAAAGATTGATTACGATGAGGGAAAGATGCTTGTGCATTTTGACCGTTGGAGCCATAGGTACGATGAATGGATTCTCTGGGACAGCAACAGACTTCGGCCATTAGAGAGACCGGCGCTCCGCAAAGAGGGTCTCAAAGAAGAGGAGGTGTCTGTATGTTTGCAGTACTTCCACTTTTCAGATATGTTTATGATCTGAAATGTCTAGGATGACATGGCAAGCATGAGAAATGCAGGGAACTTTGTTGGCTGTTAGAGAATATATGTCGAAGGAAGCTGCTAAAATAAACTTTATTGACGTTTTCAGCCACTCAAATGAAATAAAAGAAAATCTCATTTGCTAATCAGATGAGTTATTGATTAATTCTTGTCTTACAAACATTTTTGCCAGGAGAGACTCAGCGAGATGAGAGCATCTCGCCTTCGTGAGCTTCCTGGAAGTACAGAGAGCACAGAGGACCAAAAAGACTTAACCCAGCAGAGACAAGTACATACCTCAGTTGCCCATCTACCTTGGTCTGGCTCTCTCAAACTGCTTGTCCCATCATTGTTTGGGTTTTTCCTCCATCTACATAGCCAAAACTTTTTAATGTTTTTCTTTGGGCTGCAAGCAATCATCCAATTTTTAAAAATACATAGACCTTTGTGACTTACATTTAAAGAGGTGTTGTTACACTTACTCTACTGTCCAAAAGTTTGGTTTCGGTAAGATTTTGTAAAGTTTTTGAATGAACTTTCTTGTGCCCATCTGTTATTCAGTCCAAAAAAAAGAATAAATTAAAATATTATTATGTGATATATTATTAAATTATTCATGTGGTGGCAGCGCTGCTCAAGAAACATTTCTTGTTGCTATCAGTGTTGAAAACAGTTTTGAAGCTTAATAGTTTTGTGCAATCAGTGGCATATTCTTTCAGGATTTTTTGTTGAATAGAAATCTCAAAAGGACATTTTTTTTTATTTGAATTATATGTTCTCTGAAACAATGTAAAAAAATCTTACTGACCACAAACTTTTGAAATGTAGTATATTTAGAGAAAGCTTTACTTTTAGATGTACAGACATAAAGTACAAAAATATGATTAAGAATCTATAAATACAGTTGAGCCTTCTGTGGTTTTCTTGAATTGGATTTTAACTAGTGTTTTAACTTATCGGTGTGGTTGTTAAACTACTATAATCAGCTTGGCAGGTGCTACATGAAATAATCAGAGGTTTGCGGTGTGTTCATCACAGTTGTTCTGCTCTAACCATTCACTTTTACGATCACAGCACATCCCATATCTTCAATACAGGCATGGTTGGTTATTTTGTCTGGGTTGTGTTGAATGTAATTAATTGCATGTCTATTTTGTTTTTATTGCATTTTTAGGAATTGAGAGATGGTGAGGAGGTGCTTGCCCGATGGACAGATTGCCGCTACTATCCTGCCAAGATTGAAAGTATCAACAAGGAAGGTAAGATCACCTTGCTGATCCTTCAGGGCAGTAATTAATTATCATTCAGTTAAAATGAATCTGGCTTTCTTTGGTTAAGTGTGACTAATGATTGTTCTCAAATGCATAAGAGAAAGTTTGCTAAAATGCTATTTTGGGAAGGACAGGATTTAGCCAAATGCATCCACAGGTTAAGCATATATTTTGAAATAGTTTTGAATCAAATCTAAAAGATCAAGAATGTATTTGCTGTTATTTTGTATACTTTAGGCACTTACACTGTACAGTTTTATGATGGAGTCATTCGCTGCGTGAAAAGAATCCATATCAAGTCCATGCCAGAAGATGCAAAAGGACAAGTAAGTTTATTAAAGTGACTTCGCAGAGTCCTCAACAGTTCCTTTTTTTTCTTTTTCTAACAAATAGGTTCTCATGAAGTTTAATATATTTGTTTTTCACAGCTTGATCATTTTTGAGCATGCTTTATAGTTAATTGTATATTTCAGTGTGGCCCTCTGTAGTATTGTCCTTGACCTCTTCCTCTCTTTCAGAAGGTAAAATGCATGGGGTCAATCCTGAATAATATTTGAAGACACAAGCAGCTGGTCCACACAGCTTACAGTTGCGTCTTTGTGCCAGTCAGGCAGCTCAGGGATGCCAAATCAATTTATTCTACCTCCTCAGTTACCTTTACTACTTTATTAATAGTTTTTTTGTTTCTTTCTTTTTTTTTTTTGCATGTTAGCCATGGTCAGAGGTATGTTTGTGACCGGTCCATGTCAGATGTGACTGATAGTGTATTGGTTTGTGTTCAAGCAGGACTGGATCGCTCTGGTGAAGGCTGCTTCAGCTGCAGCCAAGAATAAAGGAGGGAACAGACCACGTACCAGCGCCAATAGCAACAAGGACCGAGAGGACAGGAGGGAACAGCGGTCAGATGAAGAGCTCGACGAAGATGATGATGATGAGAGTGAATCAGAGAAACTTGGTATGTGATTTGTTAGGACTTTTCTTGCCCATTGAATTTCTGGATGCTTTACGGTGAAGTTCTTGCCTATACCGATCTGTGTTCAGTTAAATATCTTTCATAAACCTTTGTCCTTTGGTTGGAGATTGATCTTAAATCAGCACTTTGTTCGTATTGATCAGCCACATCTGTTTATTTCCTGCTTTACACAGCAGAACTGGACTCAGAAGAGGAGGACAGTAAGCCGGCTGCTGAGGAGCTTGAACCTGCTACAGCAAAAAGGAGGAGCAAAAGACAAGGCAACTCATGCAGCAGTAAAAGGACACGTCTCAGCAAGGGGGCAGGTAAACATCATAGGTCACGGGTCCCTAAAATATTGTCGTGGACAATGAGGGTCTTGGAGCCTTAAAAAAATGTTCTAAATTCATCTTTATTAGTGAGAATCATCATGGCTTCAATATTTACTAAGTAAACTGTGACAATAATTCAGCAGAGCGTAGTGATTATGATGTTTTGTGTGTGATTTTCCTTTCTAATCATCAAGGATGTGCTGACACTGAGTCTGAATGCAAAGCAGAGTCAAAAGAGCTTCCAGTTACATCACAGCAGGTATAGATGAAACTGACATACTGTTATCAACATGATGATCACTTTAGTACACACACTCTGTCATGTTTACTTCTTCACCCTTTAGAAAGTGTCAGGTGCAGAGGCTAGTCCAGCTGATGAGAGATCCCAGTCCGTCAGTTGTCAAAAAACCCCAGCATCCCTCTCTAGCCCATCCCTGTGCAAGTCTCGCTCAAGAAGACTCAAACATGACTCGGGAGAGTCTACCACTAGCAATCAAAACACAACCGCAGCCCCCGATCCCAGTCCTTCACCTAGTTCGACACACACCCTCCCAGAAAGTACACACACAGGTAGGTGGTGTTTATGCATTGCCAGCTATCAGAAGGTACAACAAACTCATCGGCACCAAAAAAAAATATTTTCTATTAAATAGATGTGAAAATAATTTGCATTTCTGTTTTTGCACAGCCCCTACCAACTACCCTCAGAGAAGGAGACGATCTCAGCGTCTAGCAACAAGCTCTGACCAGGCTTATCCCTCTTCACCACACATGAAGGATTCCAGCACTCACCCTCCTCCTCCTCCTCCTGCTGATGACACTCAAAAAGCTGGTGAAAGACATAAACTTGCTTAAGTAGAGCTTATGGCAGAGTAAAGCACTCAATTACTGTTCAAAAGTTTTACACAATTTTCAAATGTTTTTTAAGAAGACTCATATGCTTATCAAGACTGCATTTTTTCATAAAAGTACAGTAAAAACTAATATTGTTAATTCACTTTTCTATTTTAATATATTTTAAAATTTAATATAATTCTTTGATGGCAAAGCTGAATTTTCAGCAGACATTACTCCAGTGTTCAGTGTCACATGATCCTTCAGAAAACCATTCTTATATGCTGATTTGGTGCTCAAAAAACTTCATATCTTATTATTATCATAAATGTTTAAAACAGTTGATATTTTTTGGAAACTGTCAGAATTTTTCAGGATTCTTTGAATAGAAATTTAAAAAACATTTATTTGAAATACAAATTGTCACATTATAAATCTCTTTACTGTCACTTTTGATCAATTTAATGCATCCTTGCTGAATTGCATCCTATTACTTCTGTAAAAAAATAAAAGAATCTTTCTGACCCAAAACTTTTGAAAGGCAGTGTATATGCATGCCAATAGCACCGCTCTAGAATAGTGTGTTTTGAAATTGCATCAATACCTGATCTGTGTAAATGATGCATGTTATTTTATGTATTTTTTTAGTTGAAGACAGCAGCACTGCAGTTAAAACAGAAGCTACTCCACAAAAGCCAGCTTCAGGAAGCCCATCCACAGCTCCTCCCACTAGCATTGCTCAGTCACCAATCAGTGAGAAGGACAAGATGACTGATGTGTTGTCCGGTAATCAAACAACTCTTGAAGGGAACTCACCTTCTGTAGTGACAGGTTGGTTGACCATAGAATTGAATGCCTTCATTATGTTTCTCCATGAACCTTTTGAAGGACACTTCATGTTTCATTGATATAATAAACAGCAAAGTCACATACCAGGATAAATTGAAAATATCAACAGTAGATTGGGTAATGTTAATGGTTGTAATGGTGTTGCTGCTGGGCTTTTGTGATATGTAAATACTATGTATTATCTTCTCATTTTATGTTCAGTTGCATGTCAAAAAGTTCCATCCAGGACTCCTAAAGCCAACAAACACGCCAGAGAGCCAAGTATGAATCATCACTTGTCTTCCACTCATTTCAATTTAAAAGACATATATATATATATATATATATATATATATATATCTATCTAACAAAGGTTTTCCCCTTCCTTTTCAGTTATTAACACCAAGAAGTCCGATGACCCCACTGCTCCCAATGAGTCTTTAATAGACCTGGACCATAATAAATTTAAGTGTAAAGTCCCTGGCTGCTCGAAAGCATTCCGGAAAGCAAAACTGCTGGACTATCACCTGAAGTACTATCATAACACTGAGAAAGAAATGGACAGCGAGGTCTGCTCACCAGAGAGGGTGGGTCGCACCAGAGCCACGTCTGCTTCCATGCCTACAAGCACCTTGTCAGATATGCCAGATAACAAGAGACGCAGGACCGTCTCTACTTCTTCCTGTAGGTTGTTATTTGTCAGGGTGATTTCAATTACATGGCTATGGAATTAACGGTTACACAATTAAACTGAATTATCTTCTTTTCTTTGTGGTCTTAGCTCTGTCCTCTCAGGGCTTCATGCTTCAAATGGACAGCTCTGGCTGTGTGAGGCCTCCTAAGTTCTGTAAGAAGAAACGTTCTTCTGCCTCTGTCAGTTCAGACAGTACAGAGGTCTCCTTACCACCTCCCAACTTTGATAATCTCCACGACAAGATTATCAAGAAGGAAAAGCACCTAGATGGTGAGATATTTCTGTAGATTTTAAAGATGATGAATGGAACTCTTTCTTTGTTCCATTTTTATCTTATGGATTTTTATTTGGTCTTCAGGGCTTTGTATAAAGACAGAACGGAAATTCAAACTGGAGGATAAATGTCAGTTGTTTGGTGAGTTAACTGAATTTTTTTTAATCTCAATTTTACATTCTTAAACCAAGAAGTTTTCATCAAATCTTGTATTTCTTTTCTCTGTAGTGAAAAAGAGGGATAAAGACAGAAGGGACAGAAAAGAGAAGGACATTTTCCGAATTAAACAGAAGAAAAAGAAAAAAAAGAAGAAGAAATCAAAACTGCACTGTAAGTTAAGTTTTATGTGTGCCTCATTTTCAGAGGTCTTTTTACTTAAAAGTTTTACAAATACTTTAAATCTCACATCTAGGAGATAAAAATTAAAGCAACTTTCGAATTTCATCAATTTTAACTTTCTTAAATTGCCTCATTTCACTTTAGCCATCTATTTGATGTATGAAATGAGAGGGTCATATTGTTCTCACCTTTGTACTAAGGTTACTCAGAGCTGGAAGAGATGTCGTTGGCTTATTTGGATAGGCCGTCTTCCCCAATACATCGTTCTTCCTCTAGTGCCTTCAAGCACAGCACCTTCCAATACCCTCGTGCCATACTGTCCGTCGACCTCACCGGGGAGAGTAAGTCCTCTCATTGATTTACAGCTTTTTGTAGCCACTTTCCAATAATGGTATCATTTTAGCTGTAGCTTCCAGCAATTAAATTTGATGTGTTCTGTGGCTAATAGATAGATGTCAACATGGATATGGTGTCAGTGATGTGCTGTGATGTTGAGCCTCATTTCATGTCCTACTTCCTTTTCCTATCTCAGACCTATCAGACATCGACTTCCTGGAAGACTCGACCACTGAGAGTTTGCTGTTCAGTGGAGATGAGTATAACCAGGATCTAGACTCGATCACTATGGAGGACTTCCAGGATGAGGATGATGATGGGGCCGATGAAATTGTTCGTTGCATCTGTGAGATGGATGAAGAAAACGGCTTTATGATTCAGGTAGGATTACTCTTAGAAAATGCCACCTGATGAACTTTAAAACTAGTTTTCATACTGTCTGTAAATACCCACTTTCATGCAAGAAACATTTCAAGTGTTATGAAATGGTTCAAAGTACCTTTTTTGGTGTCCTTGTTCTGAATCTGCTGTCTGTAAAATTGCAAATAATAGTTTTCTGATATTATCTCTCTTTCTTTACAGTGTGAGGAGTGTATGTGCTGGCAGCACAGTGTGTGTATGGGGCTTTTGGAGGACAGCATCCCTGATCACTACATATGTTACATCTGCAGAGACCCTCCAGGTAACAATCCTGTGCGACAATACTGTGCACAGAGTCAGCAGGATTTTGTAGCTTTATCATCAACTGTTTTTTAAATGGAAATGAAGTTTATGTACAGTAAATATAAAACTGAAATTGCTCCAAGGTTTTTAATGAACTATGTACTTTTTTTCAGGTCAGAGGTGGAGTGCTAAATACCGCCATGATAAAGACTGGCTTCAAAAGGGCCACATGTATGGCTTGTCCTTCCTCGCAGAGAACTACTCGCATCAGAACGCCAAGAAGATCGTGTCCACTCACCAGCTGCTGGCTGATGTTTACAGTGTAAAAAATTTGCTCCATGGTCTTCAGCTGAAGATGGATATTTTACAGTAAGTGACACTTTACCTTTCCAGAAGCATACCGAATTCTTTACTTTGTGACACTGTTGAAAAATAACTAGTGCTGTCAGTCGATTAAAAAATTTAATCACGTTAATCACAGACATGCACTGTGATTAATTGCAAATTTAAAATACTAGGATTTACCTGTAAATGTGTTGAAATAAAGAAATGCATGACAAACTAGTTTAAGGAAACAGAACCTTTCACACCTCCGCCAGGAATGAGACATAATCCTTATTATTCTTTTGTTTTTATTCAGCCATTATCAGCCTTTTTACTGGCAATAAAAAGTTTACCAAGCCACATCGCTTCAATCCCAGTATACATTTACCCAACTATTATCAAACGTATTTCTAAATAAATACAACAAAACATTTTCTTGCAACCTTACATGAAGTAGCCTATTATGATAAAATGCATTATGAAGAAGAATTGGACCTGTTCTGCAGGAGCATTAGAGCTAACATTAGCATCATGCTACTTAGACAGTTTATGAGATTAATAGTACACTTTTATTCAAAACTCACTTTAAACCACCATCGAGTGTTTGTAATAACTTCCTTTTGCAATCACATGTGTATATATACGCTTTGGGCGGCCGCGGTACATTATAAAAGTAGCCCAAAAAACCGCAACCTACGGCTCTGTAAGTTTTCCCGCGACTATATTTTCAAAATAGCCCAATTGTGCGGGGAAACCGCGACCCTGGCAACACTGGTTCGCTGTAACCTTATCACATATGAGTATGCATATCTCTCGCGTACTCTCTCTCTCTCGGACACACTCGCTCTCTCTCTACACGTTCGCTTCTCTTTTGTCTAGCCCGGCGCCTCATAATCACACAATCCCTGCATACCAATGTGCATACTATCCACCCTATCTGCCCTAAATAGTATTGAAACTTACTAATATCACATAGAATTTAGGATGGATAGTGTGCACATTGGGACACAGACAATAGATTACCTTCCGCGCTGCGATGACGGCAAGAAGTTGGGGTCAAACCTTATCAAACGATTAATTTGCGTTAAAAAAATATTAACGCGTTAAATTTTTTAGATTAATCGCATGTGTTAACGCGTTAACGTTGACAGCCCTAAAAAAAACATATTACTACCATAAAAATCATCCAAAAAGAATTGTTGCCAAAGATAAGCTAGGGCAGGGCAATAAACTGCATCTTGCCAAGATCGTGATCAAATTTATATTGCTAATGATAAGAAGATGTGGACATTTTTACTCTATATGGATTAAGCTTGTAAGACAGCAAACATAAACATGACAACAACAGTGCAAACACACATAACACTTAATGCGTTTCAAGCCTCTGACATCTCAATATATGAGGACAGTCCAGAGCTTTACTGAGAGTTTACTTCACAAGCTTTTTCACCGTTTCATCTGAGAAAACTCAATACACACTGCAACTCAAAGATTTTCATGACAAGCTCACAAAATAAAGATTTGGAAGTACAGAAATACAGTATATTACTATTGTATATACTAATACAGGGGTTGTCAAACTCAGTTCCTGGAGGGCCGCAGCCCTGCAGAGTTTAGTTCAAACCCATTAAAAGGTCAATTAAAAGCTAGCTTACTTTGTGCAGTTTAATTGTGAGCAAAAATGTTGAAAGCATTTTTTTCCTTATTAATGGTAAATTAATATTGTGGTGAATAATGATATTGTATGATATGGAAAAAAATTATATTTTTGGCCATAGTGACCAGACAATGTCGATTTGAGTTTTTCAGGCCTGTCAGGTTTTAAATTGTTCTTCTGATAGACAACTGAACAAGAAAAAATGCAGGCACAATTATACGCTTCTAACATTTTTTTTTTTAGGAACAAACACAACCCAAGTTTGCACTTGTGGGCCCGGTCTTGGGTGAACTCTGATGAGGACCAGCCTATGGGTGGCCTTCCAGACTGCCTACATTTCAAAGAGCACCTCAACCAGAACTCAAGCCTTGAAACTTATATTACCAGTGAGCACAGCTACCAGAAACCTCCCGGTACAGGCTTCGAACACACAAGGGATGAGCAGGGGATGCAAACAGCCTCTCAGTTTAATCGAAAGGAAGAAGAGGTAAGCAAAGGACAATTAAAACTCAAGTCTGGATTGGTTAAGTATGTGAAAAAAGTAAACAGATTTTGAAATCGGTGGTCTTTATGGTTTGTGTAGGTGAGCAGTGCCATTGCTCTGTCTGGCTGTGTGAATGACAGCAGTGTGGGCTCCATGGAGCAGGCCAGGAACTGTCTGCAATGGCAGATGAACCTGCTTACACACATAGAGGATGTTCAGAACCAGCTGTCAGGCCGTATGGACCTTATCGAGAAAGAGCTTGATGGTAAGGGGAAGAAATATGGGAAGTGCCATTATAGAGTCAAAACTATATTTATTGCCACATGACCAGGGCTGGTTGAATTTGTTTCTGTGGTGTCACAGAAGAATACCACCATGAGCTTAATTTGAAGTTAAATGTCTTGCTCATGAGCACAGTTGTCATGGCTAATGATTTATCTTTGACAAGATTTAACCAGAAACCTTTTGTTTACTTTTGCCATAAAAACACACAAGAAGCAGAGATGCCTTTTGATATGTTGTTAAGGTTTCATTCTCTTTCTCCCTTTCTGTATGAAGTGCTCGAGAGTTGGTTGGACTTCACAGGAGAATTGGAGCCCCCTGAACCCCTGGCCCGACTCCCTCAGCTCAAGTGCCGCATCAGACAGCTTCTGACGGACCTGGGAAAAGTGCAGCAGATGAGCACCCTCTGCTCTGTGTGATACACACATTATAGTGTGTGTTATGAGCTTCTACGTGTTTGAGAAGGTTTATTCAACATGATTCTCCTGTTCAGTAGATGTGCACTTTGTGAAGTAAAACGTTGGCCATCGCCAAATATGAGATAAGGAAAATTCACACGTAATGTGTGAAACAGGAAGATGTTGGTGTGTTCATGTTGAGTCTAAAAACATATCTGCTTAAAGAAGTTGTTGTTCTCCAAAATAGGAAGACCTCATCATAGCAGATTAATTCTTTCACATGTTAACAGAAGGGATTATCTATGTTATAAAAAACCTGCAGAAGTCACAACACCACACACAAATTTAGGTTTTAACTTTTTTTTTTTTTTTTTTTTCCTCCATCAGTTAGACCCCCAAAGCAAATCCAGTCTGTATTTCCACTCTGTGAGCTTAAGGAAATATGAACTTGACTGAAGAGGGTCACTGATGGCAAACTGTTTAAGAGTTCATTAACGTTTGAGGAACAAAATAAAGGTTCTCACCACTTAAAGTCACTTTAAAGTGCCAAGAAAACAGACCACTGTGGTCTGTTTTTTTTTTCCAGACACAAAGTTCAGGATTTACAAGTTTTTGAGATGGATGTTGCATTTTAGACCAGGATTGGGCTCATTTGTGGTCTGATACACTGGCACTAAAGGTTCACAATGCCAACGAACTCATTAGACCAACACCTAGATAGTTTTCATACAACAACTCATCTAATACTTTAGCATGTTTCTCTACAGTCTTGATGGATGCTGTAGCAGTTCACAAGAAAACAAGCTACTCTAACTTTATCCAGGATGTCCAGAGATAGGTGACTCTTCTCACTAATGTCTGTTTATCATGTTGATACTTTGAGAGTTGCTACCGTGAAGTAAGCTAATCCTGAGATGGATGTAAATGCATATATTGAATCCATTTTGTTCATTTTTTTTTCTTCGAGAAATGTATATACATTTTTTGTAACTGTAAGGAAAAACAAAAAAAAAAACTAAGGCATAAGAGGATTCTACTTGAAAATGCCTGTTTAATCTCAATTTCTATTAATCTGTACAAAGAGTGTTTTAGAATTTAGATTTAAAACTTGAAGTTTCTTTTGATGAGAAATACCAGCTGTACATTTAAAGAGTTTATTTAAAGACCTGATGTAATTATCTGTATGTACAACTTCATTAAAAATATTCTCAGCATTTCTCTTTTGTGTATGGTTATCGTTTACTCTTACTTTATGCATTAATGTAAATGTGAATTTTATTTCTCCAAATGTTTCTACAAAGTATTTTCCTCTTTATAGAAGTACGGGGCAACAAAATAAGAGAAGTAACTTCACACAGCTCTGTTCATCTCTGTTGGAAGTGGTTTTCAGATGACTGATGTTGCTGGTTCTTCTTAAAGAAGTGCTCTCAAGAGTTCAAGCTTGGCTGCTCACTTTACGATGTCCAAAATGTTCTTATTCACCACCAGGTACTCTAACTGGGTTGGAGAGGTTTGTGTTTTGATAGATAAATCCGTAAAATGACAAAATGCTGAAAAGGTATGACAGTGCACATTTTGAATATGGTATAAAAGACGATGCAGTCTTATAGCGTTCACTAGGCGAGTTCTTGCATCCTAGAGAAGATGCAGAACATAGAAGAGATGAAGCACCTTTTTGTAATCACCACACTACTTAGCATCTTCTCACTGACATGTGGAAAGATTTCAGGTGAGTGTCTGGTCTGTTTACAACAGCTTTGTTTACTGTAAGTCTCTATAGGTTCTGTATTTAAGATTTTATGGTTTAAGAAACTCATCCATCTGTTTCTTCCCCTCAGAGTACCAGCTGGAGACCGAGACTCTGAGTCAATGTGAACAGCTCAGGGCTGTCAGTTCAGCACAGGGACATGAGCACGTCCCCCAGTGCTCTGAGGACGGCCGCTTTAGGTGCATTAACTTGACAAATGTTGTATATACTATATAATATTACATAAAAACACCATGCTATGTTGTGGAAAAGTTAAAAAAAAAAAAATGGCATCCTTGCAGGCATGTTCAGTGTAATCGTGGAGGTGGGGAATGTTGGTGTGTGAATGAAGAAGGACTTGAGATACCTGGGAGTCGGCAAAATGGATCCACGGTTTATTGTAAGCCATTCTTTATGTTTTGACATTTGGGGTCCCAGAAAACCCTGAGGAAAAGCAAGAATAAATGTCAGTTGCCAACTGTTTTCTATATTGATAATACGACAAAATGTTTCTTGAGCACCAAGTCAGCATATTAGAATGATTTCTGAAGGATCATGTGACAAAGTTTGTTTTAAGCTATTTTTAATAACATTACTGGTTTTACTGTATTTTGATCTATTAAATGCATCCTGTCCTCTTTCTATAGGTTTAACCTCATGCCAGCTCCAGAGACAGCGGGCACTGCATACTGAAGGCATCACCCTGGTGCCAGTATGTTTGGACTCAGGTGAGTTCGAGCCGGTGCAGTGTGATGCATCCCGTGGCCAGTGCTGGTGCGTGGACCAAGAAGGCATGGAGATCTATGGAACCAGGCAGAACGGAAAGCCCTCAAAGTGTGAGTGCATTTATTCAGTGTTGTATTTAATTAACTCCCTGGATGCATTGGTTGAACAGTTTAGATGAGTCTCTGAAAGATCAAGATTTTTACTTTTAACATCAGATGTGCTATACAATGCGTCTTAACCTTTGACCCTAGGTCCTGGTACTTGTGAGGTGAGACAGCGGCGACTCCTTCATGGAATCGGTGAACCATCTCCCCCTCAGTGCTCAGATGACGGGGGCTTCTTACCTGTGCAGTGCAAGTTTGTCAACACCACTGACAGAATGATATTTGACCTGTTGCACACCTTTAACAGGTGAGATATGTGGTTTACCATTCAAAAGTTTGGGGTTGGTAAGGTTTCATTTGATCCAAAATACTGTAAAACAGTAATATTGTGAAATATTATTACAATTTAGAATAACTGTAGAATATATTTTAAACTGTAATTTATTACTGTCGTTGCAAATTACTCATTACTCGTCTTCAGTGTCACATGATCCTTCAGAAATTATTGTAATATTCTGATTGGGTGCTCAAGAAACGTATTATTATCAATTATTATTATCAATGTTGTGCCCTTTAATATTTTTGTGGTAATTATTATTTTCAGGTTTCTTTTACGAATGGAAATCTTTTGTTACATTTTTAATGTCTTTGCAGTCATTTTAATGTGTTCTTGCTGAATAAAATTAATTTAATTAAAAAAATTAGTATTAATTTAATAGCATTAATTTAAAAGAAATTTTACTGACCCTAAACGTTTAAATGGTAATGTATATCATTCTGTAAGACTAAGATTGGAAATTGCCAAATAATGGTAATTTCTCATAGTAAATTAAAACTTAATTGAATTAATAGAGACTCACTTCCGAAAGCTCTTTTTAGCTCTACACTTCTGTATCTGGGAAAGCAGCCCAAGCTGTACATGTTTAACCACTAGACAGCAGTATTGTGTCAGATAGAAAAAGCATGTATAACAGCTTCCACGATTTTCCAGTTTTCCTAAATAATCTGTTAATGTCTTCTCTAAGCGTTTGAAATGCATCTGCTACAAGTGATTTATTTAATTGAAGTTTCTTTTCTTTAACAGAGACCCAGAGGTGTTCCAGACCTTCAGTGCTTTCAGAAAGGCCTACCCAGAGCTCTCTAGTTATTGTTTCTGTGCAGACAGTCGTGGAAGAGAGATGCCAAGCACAGGTGATACACACCTCTTCAGTTATATTCAGGTTAAAGAACTAAGTCGAGAGCTTTAGGTTTAAATACCACAAAGAGTGATCCATAAAATATTAACATCGTGTATATGCACTGAATCTCTGTTTGCCCTAGGGAGACTATGATTCTAAGTTGTGACATTCTGTGTGCTGTTAAAAAGATGAATTGTTTCGAGTTTGGTTTGTCTAGGTGTGGAGCTGCTGTTGGATGAGGTGTATGACACGGCATTTTCAGACCAGACTGCAGGAAGTACATTTGCGCACTCAAACATGTATCGAATCCTACAGCGCCGCTACCTTGCCGTCCAGCTGGCCGTGAGCGGGAGATTTAGATGTATGCAACATTTTGTTGAAAAGGAAGCTACTATAATGATGTCATAGACTGCAAAAATAATTTTATAAATCAGTGCATGACTAAAATCTGCCCTTCAGCACTTATTTGCTACATCCGTATAAAATTAACTTACCCTTACCCAACTCTTACTTTTTTAATAAGGTCCAACCCCATGTGAGAGCGAACGGGCTGCAGCTACTGAGGCTGGCAATTCCTTTGTACCCTCCTGCAGTGATAACGGAGCATATGTGCCAACCCAGTGTCAGTCCGGTGGCCAGTGTTGGTGTGTGGATGCTGTTGGAAAAGAGATCTTTGGCACACGCCAGTATGGAGTACCAAATTGTAGTGAGTTTGGCTTTTGTGTGTTTTATGGAATATTAGTCATTATGTTTCATGTTACCTCTTCAGCACCAATAAATCTTGAATGATATTAATCAATAACATAAGTAATGTTCAGGTAGTTAGATTATTCATTAAAATATATCCATGAACACATTGCAAACAAATCTAATTATTCCAATCTAGTGGCTGAAGCTCATAGTGCAATTTATTCTTTAGTCATTGTGATCTTAAGCTTGCTTGAGTGATTTTACCTGCCAAGGGACCAGTGAAACACAAACTAAAAACTTTACCGGTCCCTTGGTGAGTGAAATGTTGATTAGAATGGAGTTTGTGCTCTGACTAATGTTGTGCTTCTTGTTTGTTTAGGCGCTGGAGTGAAAGACTGCCTGTCTGAGAGGAGACAAGCCCTCTCCAGGCTTTTTTATGGGCCAGCTGGAGACTTCAGAAAGAGCAACGTGTTCTCCATTTCCAAAGACACCCTCTCTTTTCTTGGTACTTGCAGTCCTGAATTCCAGGAGCTTTTGGCCAACTCTGGTCTTCTTCAGTCATTGCCAGAGCTGGAGCGTCCAAATGTCAGAGACATCCTGGCAGAGGTCCTCCAAGGGATGTTTCCCTCTGGAGCTCTTGCCCTGAAAGCTCTTGCTCTTGCCCCGAATCCCAAGAGACTCCAGGAGAATCTCTTTGGAGGAAAATTCCTAAAGAACGCTGGCAATTTCAACTTCACTGGGACTGTTGGAAACAGTGGTACATTGAGTTTCAGTCAAGTTTTCAGTCAAGTTGGTTTGACGCAAGCTGCGACCGACTTGATGCAGTTGGCCAAGACCTTCACAGATGACTCTGCCAGTTTTAATCTAGACCAAGAGATCTCTGATGCGTTTGGCCGTTCTGTGAACCTGAAAAACAACCGAGATATGATTAAACTTGTTTCAATGGCTCTTGAGAATGAGCAGTTTCTCACTACCCTTCGAGAAGCAATCAAACAGTTAAAGGCAGAAGAAAGCAGCCAGTTGGGTCAACTGTTTCGTGCCATTTTCCAGAAATCAGATGTTTGCAAGTCTGTGACTTCCACCTCAACTTCATATGTGCCCCAGTGCACTGAGGATGGGCAATACCAGGAAGTTCAGTGTCAGGGCTCAGAGTGTTGGTGTGTAGACTCTCGTGGTCTGGAAATAACAGGTTCTCGCATCACTGGGTCCAGACCGAGATGCTCATCCCAGTGTGAGAAAGAACGTCAGATGGCGATTGCAGTCAAAGCCAGCAGTTCTGCAGGATCTGAGGTCTTCATTCCTAAATGTGAGACTGATGGTGCTTACGTTGCACGTCAGTGCCTTGGCAAAAGTTGTTTCTGCGTGAACCGTTATGGAACGAAGCTCAGCATTCAGAGCTCAGGAAGCGCTCTTCAATGTGAGTCTGAATATTAACCACAGATGATTAATTACAGAGCCAGAGAGGATCATTCCTGTATTCATGCATTTAATTAGACACACATTCAAATGATCCGGCACATATGTAACAAACAATTGGCTAAACATCTCAATTATGCATTATACAGACTTTGTTCATTTGTTTTATGGAGCTTAATTGCTTTCAGTTTTGCAAGGTATCTTCTCAAAGGTTAAGTTTTGCTTTTTGTTTATTTTTCACATAAAATTACCTGTGTACATTTTTAATATCGAACACATGCCATGGCAGTCCTATGTAACCTACAGAAAAATTTGAGAAAAAGGACAATTTTTGTACCTTATCTACCCCTAAAAGGTACATATTAGTATGTTAGAAGACTACTATTAATCTTTTAGGGTTTTGTAATTGTGACTTTATATTTATTCCTATAGTTCAAAATGTAGAGCATAAAACCATCTGCCAAATGCATAAATACAAATGTTAAATCTTCCAAATGCGAGTTAATATCTTGCACTTGCAACTTTATATCTTAAATTTTAACCTTTAGTTCTCTGATTGCAACTTCATCTCTCAGATTTCCATGATGAGCAGCTACAGAAACCAGAAATGCACCATAATTGTCAATTCATTGACAACGAAGGCATTTCACTATACTAAGATGGAATTGTATTAACAGTGATTATTCAAATCTAAAATGTAAAAGTTATATTATGACTTTTTAATATTATTATATTGATATTCCTCTTTAGGTCCAACAAGCTGCCAGGCAACAGCCATCCAACAATTCCTGTCCACAGTGCGCTCTGTTCTCTCTGACCCATCTTCAATAACCCAGCTTTCTGAAGTGTACATCCCTCGTTGTGCTTATGATGGCAGCTGGCATCAGATCCAGTGTGATGGACCTCCAGAACAAGCAATTGAGTTCTACCGTGAGTGGGTTCGGATCATACATTCCGGACAAGACTTGCCTGTTTCAGAATTTCTTGGAATTCTGCGAACCTATGCAGGAAACTCAGAAGCAATGGCATCGTTCAGAACCTTTGTATCTGAATTGTTCAAAGCTGGGCACCACCGAGTGTTTCCTGTCCTGGTGAGATTTGAGAAGATCTCTGATATTCCATCTGACATGTTAGATGGGAACGTTGAGGCCATTTACGGACCATCGGTTTTCCTGAACCCATTATCTTTATGGAGACTGATCAGAGGAGAGGATTCTGGTTATCCAGGCCCACTGTCAGATTTCAGTCTTCCTCTTGGGAGCTTTCATCTGCGTCAATGCTGGTGTGTTAACCCTCAAGGAGACATGCTAGCTGGTGGCAAGGCTCCTGTTGGACAAATCCCCAAATGTGAGTTATACACTATAGTAATTAATGTATGTAGTGGCACTACTATCATATCTGCCACATCAAATATTTATTTATAATCTATTTAAATCATCTTCCTAAGATCTATTTTGTGTGTCTCTTCAGGCCCAGGTCCATGCTCTATGGTTCAAAACCAGGTCTCTGAGTTCCTCAAGCAAGCTGAAGAGCTGATCTCTGCTTCAAACAGCTCACATGTGCCTGTGGGTTACAGTTTTCTCCTGGCAGAGAGTGTCTATTTGAGCCCTGAGGAGCTGGAGCAGACACGGGCCTCAAAGATCCCCATCGCTCAGACTCTGCTGAGCAACACCAACTCAGCGCTGAGACTCGCAGCTCATTCCAGTACAGCCTTTTGTTTGATTTGTCTCAAAATAAAAGTTCAAAAACTGCAGAAGAAAGTATAGTAGGGTTCAAAAGTCTGAGACAACATCTGAAAAACCTGGAAATAAAGGTTTTTGAAAATAATGTCATTAAATGTATAAAATAAAATACCTATATTCAAGAGTATAGAGAATTTCTCTGCACTATTTAAATAAGCTAATCTGTGTGACTTACTAAACAGTTGGACCCCACTATATATTCTTCAGAGGTGCCTACTCATTCCAGTTATTTAGCTGTAAAAAAGCTCTAAGATTGGGAGAGGACACATCTGAGATGTGCTGTAATGCTTTACCCACACTAAGGCTTAAATTGCTTTCGCTTCTCGACAGCCCTACATTTCTACTGGCAGAGCAAACTGATGGCTGATGACAAAGATAGGCAGAGTTTAATGCTGGGATACCAGCCCTACATCCCACAGTGTGATGCTTATGGCCAGTGGCTGCCCAATCAGTGCTACCAAAGCACAGGTGAGACAATTCTCCATATATATATATATATATATATATATATATTTTTTTTTTATCATGATCACCGTACTTCATTTAAAAGTCTTGACACATAAACCACTGTTCTAAACAATAATATTGTGAAATATTATAGTAATTTAATTTGTAACATTTATTATCAATGTTAGAAATGGTTGTGCCGCTTAATATTTTTGTGGAAATTATTTAATGAATAGAAAGTTTAAAAAAATGTATTTGCAGATAAGTTTCTCCTAAGTTTGTTTTTGCTGTATTTGATATCATAGGTCACTGTTGGTGTGTTGATGAGGAGGGAAGATACATCACAGGCTCTCTGATGTCTCGTTCTGTACCCTCTCAGCAGTGTGAGAGACTCGTCCCATGTTTTTCTCTAATCTTTTTAATAACAATCAAAGTAGTTAGGCTAACTGCTCGATTTAGTTCAGTTGTTTGTGATTTGAATTCTTGATTGCGAATAAGCATGTAAGTTGATTTGTAAAAAAAAAATATATATATATATATTGTCCCCAGGCCAAACTACATGCCAAAGGCTCCAAAGTCACTTCCTGCTCTCTGATTGGACACAAACAAGCTCTAATATCACTTACACGTACAGCCCATCATGTGAGGAGGTGAGGCTTTCTTTTTGTTTTTTGTTTTTTTGGATTGTATTATACATACAGAAGACATTCTATGTAAACCACTGAAGGTTTGCATTTGTCTGTCTCATCATATGTGTGCACATGTCTGTAGGATGGTGAGTTTTCGGTCCTCCAGAAGCCCGGTGTAGGCCGTTCACAGGGGTTGTGTGTGAGTCCAATAACTGGGCAAGTCATCCAACCTGCCATCACCAGTCCTTCTGGAGAACTGCAATGTAATTATTTCATTCATTTATCTGTAGAGTGTGATTTAGTACAACATGTTCTCGGATCAACAACCTTTGTTGGTCAAATTTATTGTCAATCGATCACAAGCTTGACCTTGCTGCTGAACCTAACCATAACCTACTCATAAACCCTTAGGGAAATAAAATGGTGATAGGAATTTAGTTTCATAGCACAAGTAACATGTTTTTCCAAATTCAAAAGTGAAAAACACATCTCAAAAGCCCTATTTTTTTCTAAGCAAGATCACATCCTGTTTTAACAGCAGGTGAAATTAACGTTGTTCCAGCACTAACGTTTAGTACCATATCAAGCAGTGGGGCATTGAAAAAATGTACCATGTCAGGCCCATGTTGTGTGTTGTAGGTCCAGGTTGGTGTTCTCTACAGAAGACTCTGGCATTGCAGAGAGAGGTCGGTGTGGGCTATGAGCCTCAGTGTGTGGAGGACGGGCAGAGATTCTCACCCCTGCAGTGTGACCTGTCCTACTGTTGGTGTGTTTCTCAAAGCGGAAAGGAACTGCCAGCGACACGCACCCTCCGCAGCACAGGACAAACCCCAGCCTGCGACAGTAAGTAAATTAGGTCACACTTTGCATTTCTGTAAAGTTGTGGCATATGCTTGTGGCAACATGATTTTCCCATATTTGTTTCCCTTTTCAGTTCCTGAGTGCCCTCTTCCATTTGGAGATATTTCCCATGGTGCTGTTCTGTGTAGCACTGCAAATGTTGCGGGTCAGCAGACGCAGCGCTGTGAGCTGTTCTGTGACCAAGGTTATGTCAACACCCTTCCTGTCACCAGCTTACTGTGTGATCCCCAGGCCAAAAACTGGCTTGATGATGCTCCACTATCCTACGCCTGCCAAAGTAAAGGCCACAGACACAAACATTGTCCTATTTACCTGTTAAAACATTCACAGGTTGTTGCAGTATGTCCTTCGGGATTTGTCGTTCTATGAAATATTTTTGCTCTAATTACTGTGTATCTGTTTGTACTGAGCAACTGTGTATCTGCGATGTCCATCAGAGCCTCAGGTTTTGCAGACAGTGCAGGTGTCCTTACAGCTGAAACTATCCCTGGCTGAGGGTCAACAGAGTTGCAGCACCCAGTATGTTCAGCTACAGGCTGCTTTACTGCGAGACATGAGAGCTACAGGCCTTTGCAGCCTACAGGTAAAATACAGTCCGCTTTGATGCTCATAATGGTTCCTTTGTGAGGAACCCATTTCCCACTTATTGTATATATTTCTGTGTATAAAAAAACTTTGAAAGAAAAAAAGCCGCAGCACAATATTATAAAGGCAACATCTTTTAAAATCAAATAATTGGCTTTAATTTTGCCATTCTACTAAAGAGAAAGCACATTATTAAACTGTATTTGGAAAATATTTATATTGTATTTAGTTGACAGTGTATCTTTTTATCTAACCACTGTGTATAATATTAAATATTTAATTGTGTAATATTACGTGTTTAAGTTTAAAAAATAATTAAACTGATTTTTTTTTTTATTGTTAAACCATGGCTGTCAGTAGAATAAAACAGCCATTATTAGCAAATATGGCAAAATGGTTGTAATATCAAATGTAAAAAAATGTATATGAAAAATTTGTATAGAAATGATTTGGTTAAAAAAAATACAGTATGTATTTATGGTAACTTTGACAGCCCTAAAAAAAAAATTACATTTTGTTTAAAAAAAAAAAATTCCATAGACCCCAGGGTATTGCAGGGCCCTTAAGGGGAAATGGTCAAAGTATGAGATGTGAGGGAAAAATCTATCTTTCTGTTCGCTCACAAATGTTCAATCACAAAATTTTCTTTTTCCTTGACAACATTTGTTTGCTTACAAAAATTTTGCGTTCCCTATGAGCAAATGCCA
>JAFVLL020012827.1:0-80798 GCA_021397915.2 Tor tambroides | reverse complement strand
ATAAAATACTATTCAGAAGATAATAATAGCAGTATGGGAACCTGTTGCTCTCAGACATGCATTCTTTTGACTGCTTACATAGGCACTTGCTGATTTATATTGAATTGGTTTGTTTACATGCGTGTTACATCAGTGAATTAATCATTACATTGATCAGTGATGCTTAAATGACAAGCTACACTGTAATCAATGCAGGGCTTCTTGTTAGTCAGTTCTAGCTGATACTTGTATTGCTTATCCTTCCAGTTGCATCTTTGCATATAACAGAATAGAAGAAATTGATAGTGGTGTTTGTTGGTACAAAACTCTCCTCAAGGGTGTTGAACTGGTCTCTTTTCAATACTCTCGGTCAAAAGAGCCCACTCTCATGTTTCCATGATATTTTGGCATTGAAACAAGAGTGGGGCCCTCAAGGGATTGTGGGGCCCCAGGACCTCAGTACACTTCTCCAAATTTAAGCCCTTGTGAAAAAGAAGTGTGCTTAATTGTACTGAATGAGGACATATAGTGTACCTAAAATATTAAAAGTCTATTTAAAAAAATGGGTTACATGTTATTTTAAGGTGTCCTTGTTACAGTGTAATTATACACATGCACAAGTACTGAGTAATATTAATTAACTACATGTACTTACTATATGGTTAGGATTAGGGTTTGGCTTAGGGTTGCTTGCATGTAATTATGAATCATTTATTGTTATTATAATATTAAGTACATGTAACATGTAACAAGGACACCTTAAATTAAAGTGTTACCAAAAAATATACTTGTAGATAATATAATATTAATGAAATATAATATTAACGGCCACTTAAAGAGTATTTCTTAACAAACTTAAGTACACTTAAAAAGTGGACTATGTAATGATGTCAAATTAAAAGTTTTTCTATAAAATTTTTTGTGGTGCTTCAAGTTACTTCTATTTGAAGTGTTGTCTAACATAGTAAAGCACATGTAAAGTAGTTGATTTTATTTCTAACCGTAGTGTGTTATTTGAGATTGCATTTACAGTGAGTATTTTTACTTACAAACGTATTTAAATACACAATATACACATTTCGATAAAAGTTACATTCAAGTATATTTTAGTTTAACATAAATGCTCGACATTACGTTCAACTTTAACCATATTTCAAAGACAAAAGAAATATTTATGAACTTGCATTCTATTTAGGTGGGTCAAAAAAGCACTCTTAAATTCAACTAATTGCATCTTAAATAAATTTAAACTACACTGAACAATATTTGAGAGAAATAGGCCTTTTGTCTACACAGAAAAAGTCTTAGATCTTTGAGTTCAGCTCATGAGAAATGGGGGCAAAAACAAAAGTGTTGCGTTTATATTTTTGTTCAGTATATAATATATTTTCATTTAATTGTAAATAACATGCGAGGAAGTAACATTGCATTCAATTGTACACAAGTATATTATTTCAATAATAAGTGCTATTTTTAAAAGTATGCACAAATGAAAAAAAAACCCAATGAACTTAAAAATCTCTTTGTAAGACAAAATACCATGAAATACACCAAAACAAACTGTCGCAAGTCAGAACACGAATGGATCAATGAATCTGTCCTAGGACAGTTTGGTTCATTCTTTTTTCCCATGATCACAAGCCAGACAGAACCATTAAAACTAGATCATTTACATTAAATGCATCATTCCAAAATGTGATCGCAGTGACATCACACTCCATGAAACCAAATACAAACTAATCAGTGTGTCCACTCAGCATTTTATCAGTATGTGTCCCATCAGCGTCATCACAGGTGAAAGGTCCTGACATCGAGGGCCTCTGAGTTCTCCAGTCAACATGCAAACAAAACCAATCCATCTAGCCTTGAATAAAGTCCAACTAGAACAGAAAACTGGGGTCCGACAGCTGGACGAAGCCTGGCAGGCTGCCTGCGTGTCTGCAGTTTGATCCCCATCCCTGTGCCTTGTGCCTGTCCTCTGCTTTCCAGGGTGACCGTCCCGATCTCAGACTGCAGAGATGGACCTGCTCCACAGCTGGGGGGTGAACCTAGCCGTCTCTTTGCAGACAGAGCACCGGGACTCTGAGAATCTGTTTCAGTGGGTCTCCTCGGTGGCGGATCTCCACACCACCTTCTTTGTGTTTTTCCCCATTTGGTTTCATCTGCGCAGAGATGTGGGTGTCAAACTCATCTGGGTGGCTGTGGTTGGAGACTGGCTAAACCTCGTGCTGAAGTGGTGAGATGCTCATTGGTTTGTGTATTATTAATCCCTGAGCTAGAAGTAAACATGTTAAGATTATGCAGGTCGATACACTGACTTTGAAACGATGCAGAAATTGTAGTGAACTTCACAAATAATATTAAGTATGGCAAGTAACACATGGATTGAAACATGAGTATAAAGACTGAAATAGTATTTTCTTGTAAAACATACTCCAGTATTGTTTGTTTTATCTACAACTTCCAAAAGAACATTTTATAGTGTAGTAAATTGGTGCATTATCAGAAATGTTATAAATTAAATATTGCAACACAAAGAAAAGAGAACACAATTCAATATTTTCTTTAATAATAAATGACTTAAATATTAATATGTTTAATATTAATAAAAACGACTCATTTTGTAATTGGTAATTTAATTAATATTGTCAATAGTGCACCAATTTATCACACTGTAAAAATGATTTTTGAGGTCAAATAAACATTATTGGAGTATGTTTTACAAGAAAATACTGTTTCTGTGTATCAAAATCATTTTTTTGAAAAATGTTTCACAGTGTAATAAATTGGTGAGTTTTCAGAAATATTATAAATTAAATATTCCACAAGGCAAACATAAAACACAATTTAATGATTTATAATGAATGAAATCATATTTAATTAATAATAATTTATATATTAATGTTTAAAATGAATAGAAATATATTGATAATTTAATTTAGAACATTTCTGTTAATGCACCAATTTATTAGGCTGTAAAATGGATCTTTCAAGGTTAAAAAATTTAAAATTTTCGTTTCAATTATTCATTTAATTGCAGAGGGATATATATATATATATATATATATATATATATATATACATATATACATACTGTAAATTATTATTATTTTTTCTTTGTGCCGCAATTCTCCCTCTGCAATTAAATGAATAATTGAAATGAAAATTTTTAATAATGCTTTTCCGTATCATTTGATGCTATATTCATAGGGTGCTCTTCGGTGAGAGGCCGTACTGGTGGGTGCATGAGACTAAGTTTTATGGCCCTGTAAAACGTCCTGAACTGCAGCAATTCTCCATCACATGTGAAACTGGACCAGGTATATTACAGTATTTATTGTAAGGCTATCTGAAATACTTGATTTTGATTGGTCAGTCTCACATAATAAAACTATTTAAACTATTTCATGCTTATTTGGTTATTTATTTATTTTGGTAAGAAGTCATTTAATAATCAGAATAATATACATTGAACTGGTCATTATTGCTCAATAAGTGGCCCCTCCTCTTCCCAATTGGGGTTTACTTTTATCCTAAAAGATAAAAAACGACTGACTGTACATTACATCCCCTTCTAACCACTTTGACTATGCTGTGTATGAATTACAGCTCTATCTCCTAATAATATCTGCTTCTCTGTAAACCGCTGGTAATGCAATTTAAGCAAGGTTGCTGTTCTAATCTTTCATGTGGAAACGGATCTGCCTCTGGTTATCGTAGCGTGTCAGTTCAAGGGCCGTATCTGAATGAAGTCTTACGTATTGCTATCAATATTACACATGCTGGCGAGTATCCATTCATTCTTGACCTGAATTAGCACCCTGGATCAATTAAAAAGGCCCATAAATTACCCGTCCTGAACTGATATTTTATCTTAATGGCTGCTGGTATTTTGTTAGTCTTATCTTGTTTAAGCTGGATTTAGCTGGTGTCCAAAATTCCTCTAAACCAACTTGAGAAACCAGCAGACCAGTTTAGGCTCCTGAACAGATGTATCTCTAATCAAACAACATTTGCTTTCCCACACAATCAATGATTTGAAATTTTTTGTAGTGTAATATTTTCATGTTTGTTTAAACTCTGCCCTGTTTTCACCACACTGCTTGCTTGGCTTTCGTCTGTCAGGAAGCCCGTCGGGTCACGCCATGGGTTCTGCGGGTGTTGGGTATGTGATGGTTACAGCAGTGCTTTCCATTATTGCTGCAAGAAAACTACCTCCTTTACAGTATAGGTCAGTCTGGGTCCTTATCATCTAGGCTTAATGCTTTAATATCACACACCTGACAGTCATTTCTGCTTGCAGATTTTTGCAGCTGATGCTCTGGATGCTTTTGGGTTTGGTGGAGTTACTGGTGTGCATGTCTAGAGTCTATCTCGCAGCCCATTTCCCACACCAAGTTATCAGTGGAGTTATTTCAGGTGGGTTAGGGTATCTACTTTTTGTGTGTGTGTGTGGGTCAGTGACATATCCACCATACAGAAAAGAGAATAATCTATCAAAAATCTAATTCTTAGAAATGTAGCTACTCATTGTATTCATGTTGGCTTAGAAAAACTTATACCAAATATACCATTTTCAAGAAAAGTTTCTTGGAACTTTCTAATGTAAAAATGTCATGTGGTGTAACCATCAAGAAAAAAATCAAATTGAGTACATGCGAGTGTACACATCTCAATCATTATTTTCAAAAATGGTTATAACACTTTTTTTTAACGTCGAGTAAATAAAAAGGTACTGTATGTATTTTCTTCATAAAAATATGTGAATTATTATATGTATGGGAGTTGCACCACATGACATTTTACAACCAGAATCAGTGTTATTCTAGTATTTAAATATTTTGAATCATTTTCTTTCTTATTTTTTCCATTTTGTTTAAATTCAGTTTTTATTAATTTTCATTAAATCAAATTAAACTAAATTGAAATGAGAAATGTTACTTTAACCAGCTGAAATAAAATACGTTTTTAATGTTTTATTTTAGATAATGTTTATTAGCTCAAATGAAATAATTAGTTATTAACTGTTTATTCATGTTTATTTTAACTCTGACCTGAACCTTTCTTAAATTTTCTTTTCTTAAATATTATTATGGAATAATAATAGCAGTTTTATTTATTAACATAATTTAAATCTTAGAAATAATAAAATGTATTTTTGGCTTTTTTGGGGGGCAAAATATCAAAAATACTTTTAATTCAAAAATTAAAAACGTGCTAATCTGATAAAGATTTGGTTTATGATTTACTTTAAAAATTGTTACTCAGAAATTGCTAGTAAATTTCACAAATGATTACAAAAACAGCAAGTAACATTAATTAAATTAATGAAATTTTGATGTAGAAAGACTGAAATAGTACTTTTTCTTGTTAAACAGGACAATAAACAATCATTTTACAGTGGATAAGAGGTGTATTCAAGCCATGTTATGTATGAATTGCATTTTGATGTATTTCTGAATTAATAGATCCTGGAAAAAAAATAAGCATCACGATGTTCACTTGATAGTGCATCAGTGCTGCATGTTGGATCCAGACGCTCTCATAGCTGGTGGTCTTATATTTCCAGGTATTATTGTAGCAGAAATATTCTCCAGAGTGCAGTGGATCTACAGCGCCCGTCTGAGGAAGTACATCAGCGTGACTCTGTTCCTGCTCTTCTTCGCGGTGGGTTTCTATGTGCTTCTGAAAGCCGTGGGTGTGGATCTGCTGTGGACATTGGCAAAGGCCCAGAAATGGTGCGTCAATCCAGACTGGGTCCTTTTGGATAGCACCCCCTTCGCCAGCCTGCTGAGGAACATGGGCACACTTTTTGGTCTGGGACTTGGCCTTCACTTGTCAGGCTACAGCGAAACAGCAGGCAGGAAACATAGCAGCGTCTCTTTCAGGACAGGATGCATTGGTGTGTCACTGGTGTTGCTGCAGCTTCTGGACAAGATGACGTTTTCCTCAAGTAACCAGCTACTTTTCTACTCTCTGTCATTCTGCAAGAGCGCTGTGGCTTTGGTGCTTCCCACTGCACTCGTTCCTGCAGTCATATGTTGGATTTCATCAAAAAACAAGCATGAAAAGGGCATGTAGTGCAATGATTTTCAAGGTAAATGCAGTGCTTCAGCAAACATTTGTGCAGTGCACTCTTTATAAAATACCTCAGATGGCATGTACAGGATGAGTGGCTACAAAACTCAAATCGTTTAAACAGTTTTGAACTTTTAGTTTGTTGTATACATTTTTTTTTTATTCTCTGCATTATGAAAACCATATGTCCATTTAAAAGAGAAATAGAGAGAAAGAAAATATCTTTTAGAAATGTAGTTCTTTAAAATATACTTTGTATTCATGTTGGTTTAGAAAAACATATTTTTATAACATTTTCAAGAAAATGGTATCTTTAAGAAAATGTTTTATTTTTTTTAACTTCCTAATGACTGTAATGACTGTAAAAAAAAATGTGTAGTATAACCATCAAGTAGCATCCATAAAAGGTATTTTTCTGGTAATTATCTAATATTTGATGAGGCTTATTGACCTTGACACTGTCATTGCAGACAAATTGTTTTCAGATATTAATAAGCAGTAAAGCTTTTTTAAAAAAGTTTTGTTAAAATAATTTACAAAATAATAAATGAAATAATAATAAAATATTTTGAGAAAAAAAATGACTTTCGTCAAGAATTTCATCCTTTTACTGAGTTCTTCTTCTTCTTCTGTCTTTTAGAAACAATATTGAATATGAAAGTTGGTCTGCATTATGAAAGACAAATGTCCATGTTAGGGAAAATAAAATAATTTAAAAAAAAGATGAAGATGAAATATATTTAGTTTCTAATGGCTATAAATATGGAATGTGGTATATCAAATAAAAAATAACATTTTATATCTTGAATACATGATGTGAATATACACATCTAAATATTTTCAAAAAATGTTTTGTAATATATTTCATAAAGCATGTAAAAATTTATTTTT
This sequence comes from Tor tambroides, assembly GCA_021397915.2. NCBI lineage: Eukaryota > Metazoa > Chordata > Actinopteri > Cypriniformes > Cyprinidae > Tor > Tor tambroides. The sequence continues at coordinate 73,850 of JAFVLL020012827.1, read as the reverse complement.
TCATGAATATTTTCATGAAAAAAATATAAGAAAATATTTTTTTGATTTTTATCTTTATTTTTTTGTATTAATTCATATATTAATAAATAATAATAATGAAAATTTATACATTTTGGGGAGTTGCACCACATGACATTTTATAGCCTGAACTAACCTTGCCTTTTCATAAATGGTATTTTTCTGGTAATATTTGCGGAGGTTTATTGACCTTGACACACAGACATTTGGCAGACAAAAGTTCTTCAAACATTAATAAGCCATAAAGCAATTTAGTTAAAATAACTCTGACTTGTGTCCTTTTAATGAGACTCCCCCCCACCCCCCCACACACACACAGTTTGTCTTTTAGAAACTTTTGAACATTGGTCTACATTATGAGACACAAATCAATTGTGAAAGTTTCAAGATGTTATATATCCTGACTATGATGAATTTATGTGGCTGTAATCATCTCTTTAACAGATCTTTTCAAGATTAGTTGAGCTTTTCGTTGGCAATTCTTCAGATTACGGCGCCTCCCAGCATATCTTGTTATCTATGAATGGTTTTAAAGGCGGCTGGTCCATTCACTAACTAACCTTCATTCACATCTTCTGTTCAAAGGTCCCTCAATCATGCTCTGTACATATGGCTGTCTTCTTGTTCATATGCTGGCTATTATAGGGATCATTCAGCTCAAAACATATAGCTTATGTAAAACTTATAGCACCATTCATCTGTTTGGAGCGCTACATTAATATCCTACCAAAAACTTCCTTTAGACAAACAAATTTTTCACATTAGATTAGCTCTATTTCTTACAAATGGATATTTTAAAATCAGAAAATATATATCCAGGCAATTTTGATTCATTATTGCAACATTCAGTTTTTCTTAGAAAATGTATTTGCATTTGATGGATATATATCCAATATGTTTCAATTGTATTACTTGATATATTTAGATTATAAGTGCCTACATGCATTAATAAACATAGGATATCTCTTGGCATCTTTTTATGACTTTAATTATGGAATATTGTCTCTATATTTTTTTTTTGTTATCTGTTACCAATCTGAATAAATGCATGCATATCTTTCAGATTCACTAACTGACTACTTTAACTGCACATGATGTTGCATAATGAAATAATAAATGTTTACAGTGTGGAGACAGTGTTTGTTTCTGGTTCACTCATACATTTCAAACTTATCGCCAAAACCTCTGTTAATTTTTTCCAGTTCCAGTGAGTCCAGGTGCAGTGGCTTCCTACATTAGTGCACTGTTAAAAAATTTTTTTTTTTCCAAATGTATAAATAAAAGGTTACTGGAGTATATTTTACAAGAAAATACTATTTAAGTCTTTAAAGAATTAATGTTTAAGTCAAACTGTTGCTTACAGTTTCTTTGTAATTATTTGTGCAATTTAATAGTAATTTTTGAATGAAAGTGTTTCAAAGTACTATTTGTTTCTCAGTGTGTGAAAAAATGCAAGTGCATTGTCTTAAAAAGTGGGTTTTAGAAAATGATTGTTTATTTAGAACACAAAAGTTTTTCTTTGCATTAAAATGATTACGTTCATAATAATAAAAAAAGATGATCATGAACAGACTTTTTTTCTGAAAAACATCCATATTGATTCATTCTCTCTTCTGAGGACTGCCTTTACATATTAACTTGCGTTGCCTACTTTTCACTAACCTCGTTTATACATGTTTAAATTTTGTTCTTCTGTAAGGGTTTGTGACGGGTGTAGTAGGCCAAAGTTCAGAACATTTTGTTTATGCGGTTTGTGGCCTGGAGAATCTGTCCGGCCCGTTACATCACAGACTGCACAAACATCCTTATCAATGTTTTTCACTCCTTGCTGAAGGTTACAGGTTGGACGTGTTCCACTCAGCACTCTTCTGTCCCTGTCCCAAACAATGCACAGGTTGCTATTCCGTTGGCCATTGGCTGGAAAAAAAAGAGTAGCTGAAGTTCAAATTCAGTTTTATTTCTAAAGCACGTTTAAGCACGGAACAAGGCCGACCAAAGTGCTGCACAACAAATAGTAAAATACAACAAAAAGAGAAAAATCAGTACACAAATTAAAACCATGCAAGAGCCACACGTCTCTTGAAGTCAGATAAAGCCGTTCTAATGTGAACTGGTAAGTTGTTCCAGAGGGTGGGACCAGCCACTTCAAAGGCTCTGGATCCCCTGGTCTTTAAGCGGGTTCTAGGGATCTGGAGGAGAAATTTGCCCTCCGATCTTAGTCCCCTCGCCGCACTGTAGGGGTGGAGTAAATCAGACAAATAGGGAGGAGCTTGATTGTTGACAAGTAGCAAGATTTTAAACTCAATTCGATAATGAATTGGCAGCCAATGCAATGATCTCAAGAGGGGAGTAACATGATCGAACTTTTTACACCCCTTCAGGAACCTAGCTGTTGCATAACCGAGAGATTTGAGAGGGAGTTGCAATAATCCAGCCGAGATGTAACAAAGGCATGGAGAGCAACCTCTAGAGAGCTTTTAGAGACAAATGACTTGATTTTAGAAGGAGAACGAAGATGGAAGAAGCTAGAACCTAATTTGTTTATTCAAGGAATTTAGGGTCTTGAGGTTGTGTTGATTACTTGCCATATGTTCAGAGGAGCTGAAGGCAATAACTTCGGGTTTATCTGTGTTCAAGCAAAGAAAAGTTTTGTAGTAGTATAGTTAATGCAAAAAATCTTGCATTGTTTGCACGCTCGTGTCATGCTAAACCTGTAAAACTTTATTTCTTCTGTCAGGTGGTGAGAGGTAATTCCTTGCACCCTTGTGAAAAAGAAGTACACATTAGCATACTAAGAAAAAAGAATATACTTTAAAGGAATATGCTTAAGTGTGAACTGAATGTAATGGTTTCATGTTATTTACAATTCAATGAAAGTTTAAATTTATATTACATGCAGTTAGTCGAACTTTAAAGTGCTTTTCTGAATTGCATCTTTATATGTAATTTCATAATTACATCTATTGCTTTTGAAATATGGTTAAAGTCTACTGCCCAATGTTATGTTAAACTATAAGCTTTAATGTCAATCCTGTTGAAATATAGGTATGTCATGTATTTTATAATATATTTGTAATTGCACGTTTCTAACGATGAAGTTGCAATTTAGAATTTTCAAAGAAAGTATTTCCACAAAATATTAAGCAGCAAAAACTGTTTTTAACATTGATAATAATAAGAACCGCTATTAATAACTGAGCATCAGTAATAATCAAACAGCAGATTAGAATGATTTCTGAAGGATCATGTGACACTGAAGACTGGAGTAATGATGCTGAAATTCAGCTTTGCATCACAGGAATAAATTACATTTTAAAATATATTCAAATAGAAAATAGTTATTTCAAACTTTAATAATATTTCACAATATTACTGTTTTTACTGTATTTTTGATCAAATAAATGCAGCTTTGGTGAGCATCTTAATTACAACATTAAATATCATGTTTCCAAATTTTTGATAAGCACTGTACTTTTAATTTTATATTATTACGCATTTTTAAAGCATCTGTGTTAAGAAACAAGTGTATTTGCTTTAAGTACGCTTAAGTTGCCTTTCATTTTGTTATATAATCTGCAAGTACAGTATATTTAAAAATATACTTTTAAGATTTAAAGTATACTACAAGTGCACATTTAAAGCAATTAGGCACACTTCTTTCTTCTCTTGATCAACTGATTCTTCCTCACCAACACATTAACATGAGGAGAACTATGGTGGACATCTAATTTTTAGTGAATAACAACTTTAAAAAAAATGTGTCTTTTCCTCACACAAAGATCTTGTTTGACTTCAGACGAAAAGTTGGATTTACTGCTTTCATGATACTTTTATGGTGGCTTTGCTTCCTTAAAAGCTTCATTCCCCATTCGCTGTACTGTAAATGTAAATATATTTAAAAGCATAACCAGCATATTCTTCCAAATATGTTCTTTTGTTTTCCATAGAAGAAAGAAAGTCATTCAGGTTTGGAATGATGTGAGATGAGTAAATGATGGGAAAATTTAAAAATGCTGCAAGAAATCACGATACATTTGCACTGTAATCATATGATATTTTGCTTCCACCTCAGCAATCATTCCCTCCTTATCATTTTTTATCACTGTAGTACAGAGTCTTGAGTGGGTCTCTTCCTCTTTGTACACACTGATAAACAAGATTTGGCCAATGGACTTCTGCATGTACAAAGATACCAAGAGTCAGTTAAAGAGAGGTAAGGTTAATGACTGCTTGACCTGTTTTCCGCTCCGTTGCATGAATGATCTGTAATAAAATTGCAAAGGCTTTTACACACACACACACACACACACACACACAGCCTTACAGGTCCACTTGGCCTAAGTCGAGGGGGTCACCTTTGCCAGCTGACGTAGTTGAAGGAAGATCACAATCCTGCTGCATAAAAAGAGTTGAGCAAGAGTTGTCCATGCGTAACAGTAATGAATGCTTGTGCTCACAGACCTGCTGTGCTTGCAAAAGCACAGGCTGTTCAAGGGACAAAAGGTGAGCCTATGATGAATTCTATCTTATGTTATTGCATTATATATAAAACTATGATGGGGGGGGGGTCTTACCCTCAGGCGATCAAAGGTGTAGATGAGTTTGTTTCTTCATCAGAACAGATTTGGAGAAATGTAGACTTCCTATGACTTCCTCACCAATGGATCCTCTGCAGTGAATGGGTGCCGTCAGAATGAGAGCCTAAAAAAAATCTCTCAAAATTTGTTCTAATGCAAGAAGCCAACTTTACGTCTTGGGTAGCCTGAAGGTGAGCAATTTTCTAAAACAAAATTAATTTTGGGGTGAACTATTATTTTTTTTACATATTTTACAAGATAATGATAATAACAATTTGAAAAATATAACATTTTATAATTTTGTTTTTAAAACTATTTTTAAATGTGTTTTACGGGTCCAGTTACTTCTTTGGATAAGTGTTGTATGAACCTTAAATAAACAAACACATTTGAAAAATACTATTGTATCACAGATTTCAAACTCTTTAATGTAGAAAACCTACATATACAGCATATGAAAAACAAACAATTTTTTAGTTTCTATTAGTTAATCACAAATAGAAAATACACATCTAATTTTGTTTCTGACAAAGCAAGGCTTATTTAGGAAATAAAATCAAAATAAAAAAAAGAAATAAAATCAAATAAAGAAAAAATAAAGGTTAAAAAAAGACAGTTACATATTACATCCGTGCCATACATATAAGTCTAGCTCACAATGTCAGTGGCGGTATATTGCACATTTATCAGGGCAGTGTGAATGGGCTTTTACTGCACATATAACATTTTAGAAAACTGTAATGGCTCATCTTGGGTTTTGGTGCTCACTCAGTCACTCTGTAAAGAAGAAAAGTCATCATGTCATGACCTCAAAACTGAAATGAAATAACTAAAGACTGCATAACCATGTGATACTGTTTCAGGAACTTACAAGATCATCCAGGTCATCCATAGCAGGAGGCTCTCCTGTGGTCTTCATTTCATTAAGCATCTGCATTTCAAAAGAGTTATTACATTTTACAGAAAAAAACATTTCTGATCTCAACATGCCACAACATCCTGTGTCAGTGCAGGAAATGATAACAGGTGTTGCATCACCCACTTCAAACAGATGAAGTGACTTACATCCACATACTGTTCATATTCTGCCATGCCCTCTTCCTCTTCATGTTCCCAGTCCCTCCAGTTATCAAAGTCTACTAACAGCCATGCGGGCTGAAAAGACAAGGAAAAAATAACCAGAGCACAATAGATAGAACGATAGATAGAACGATAGAACAATAGATAGATAGATAGATCGATAGCTACCTTTGCCAGATCTTTCTGGAGTCGAGGCCATGCCACATTTTCCTTCACTTTCCTTATCAAGACATTAATTGTTCGGTCAAAGACTTTCTCCCTTGAATCCTAAAAGAGCATTAGTTGTTTAAGTTGTTTAAGACAGCCACAGAAAACTTTGTGGCATTAATGAAATGTCTAGACATTTAGCATCATTTACATATATCATGAATCATGATATCATCACATCAAAATAAGACTTTAATATTTCTTCTGTTGGTTACCTCAATAATAGGTTTAAAAGTGTATGTATGTGCCATCAAAATTACATATGCACGCATACTACAAGCTTCAGGGTTCAAATCACAAACCGAATGGTAAAATACTTACACATTTAAATACTCGGTCGTAAAATTCAATTTCATTGTAGATATTGTTGTCATCTATGTCTTTACAGCTGAAAGATAGGGATTACAAGGGATTACACAAAAATAATCAAATATATTTGATATAATACATTTTTGAAATAATCTTCTTACCTTAAAATAATTTTTGTGTCCTGAATATCTACTTGAACATCTTTTGGGTTTTGAACCACAAAGTTGATAGTCAAATACTTTTTCCGGTCGTACCACAGTGTTTTGGCTGGTTGACTAAACAAATGAAAGAACCAGTTTAGACAAAATATGTCTCATTACATTACAAACTGTCTGCTCAAAAGTAAATAAAATAAATCTTTAGTCTAAGCGCAGTTGTTCATTGCAAAATTGACATGTGCCGTTCAAAGACATCAGCATGCGGCTTCCACCATTTCAAACAAGCCCTCATGTTCACACCTACCAGTTCTCTGGTCTCACAATCTTTGGCATTTTGACTTCTCGTAGAGTTGTTCTTGTAGTTCCCTGTGTAAATGTTTTAAATGGTTAATAGATTACGTGGTTTTCTTTACTTTTAGAGAAGACAGAACTGACTGGCGAGAGCTCAGTGTATGTCTGTGGCTGTCTGAGTGGTTGGCTCTATTTTTAGGATGGATGGTATCAGCTGCTGGAGAGGAACATACCACTTCACCCCCTGCTCTTCCCATTTAAAGGTGGTGGTGGAACATTCAGGAAAATCACTGTAGTTTCTACCCTCACCCAGACCATGATATTCCCTTTCACACCTCCTGCCTGAGGAGGAGGGGTGAGAATCTGCCAGAGAAACAGATGCAAACCTCAACAAAATGTTTACTTGAGCTTAAAAAAAAAAACAGTCAAAACAGATTTCAGTTTGATAAATTACACATATTTTTGTCTTACAGGTCAAATCTTACAGATGAAGCTGAAAATCTGAAATCACCGTAAAGTCATTCATTTCTTTGCATATAGGTTTATTCTTAACACTAACTTTTTTCTTTTTTTTTGAGGATATGTAATCTTGAAGGATTCTGGTGTTTCCCATAGAGCTGATGTTACTGAAACCAGCTTCATGCATGGCATTAATAATGGCCTCATTGCAAATATGGTGGTGGAGCATGTGTCTGCAGCGCCATCTGTAGAATTTGTGTCCGTTATGTCAATATTTTGCAAAGTGGAACCAAATTCAAACGCACAAAGTTACGTCTTTGTTATAATCTTTAAACATTTAAATAAAGGATTTATTTCATGAGAACATAAAGGACATGGATGTAAACATGAGAAGTAATTTTTCAAAAATACATTATTTGAAAATAAACATCAGTCATTTTAACTTGTGCAAAAATATCGAGCTAGTATAATATATTAATCACATAAAACATTACGTTTGAAATGTTTAAAACACATTTTCGCATAACATCTATTCAAAAGGTTTTTGTAACAACAATATATCTTTGTATTTGAACAAACAAATGAAAAATAAAAAAACAAGGATTCACTCTGAAATACTTTGTGTACATAAAATCCCAAAACAAGGATGTTATAAGCCAGAAAGTCATCGTTTGTATTTGTATGAGTATTACTCAGAACAAGTCCAAAATTATTTCTAATGCGACTACCTTCGTCTCCCGGCGCCTCAGCGCTGCCATGTTTTTCGTCCTCACGTCACTTCCGCTTTGGTTCGGTGTGGCGCGAGTCGAGAGAGAGTGAACAATCGGCGAGAACAGAAACACAGAAACTTATGAACACACAGCTGCTGCGTTATATCAGATAGCAGAAAACAAACATATATGTTTGACAAATTTGTGTAAAGGACAGCGGTTGGATTCATCGAAGAGAACATGCCGCGGAGAAAGGTAAGAGAAAATGCGAGAGTTAGGTCAGTAGCCCAGTCGCCTCAGCTCGGGCTAACTGCTAGCTCAGTGTTTATGTACATGTTTGGACAAAAATAGTTTGTTTTCTTTGAAAATATTAAAAGAATTTATCAGCAGTATTAGCAGCTAACATTTTATCACATGAGAATCGAAAACCACCGAAGTGGCTCTGAAACGGTTTGTTTTTTTAAGCTGATAAGCTAACGTTAATTAACTTAGCGGTTTGGCTTTAGGTGAGGATGTGTACAAACACAGCCCAGATTGTATAATCGTGAAATGTTTCTGTTTGCTTTTTGCGCTAGATGTATGTTTTTGACCATATTTATGTTGTTGGCATCTTTAATTATTGTATTTAGTCTGACTTGTTTAGACGTGCATAGTGATAGAACTGTTTACACCCTGTTTGCAGAGAACAGCAGGCAGTAGTTCAGACGGGACTGCTGATTCTGATGACTCTGGAGATCACGAGAAGACCGACAGCTCCCATAGTGAAGCCAATCAGCGCAATAACACCCGTATGACCCGAGCATCACTGCGCCTGAGCCAGAGCTCTCAAGGTAGAAACACACAGCTGATATATTGACACCTCATACAGTTGGTCAGTAGATAGATTTTAGGCTTGAGGATTTTCTTCAAAGTGCCAGTTGTGCAAAACACTTCAGAACTGTTCACTTTGATGCGCTTTGGATAAACGTATGTGTTAAAGTAACGCACCTTAAAAAAGCACATTGTTTACTATATGACATTTATGCCTGCAAAATTTTACTAGTGTTACTGCAGCTTAACAATTATTTTTGATTCTTTAATTTATCAGAAATTAAATTCTAATTTTATTGCTAGTGATTCATTCAAAAAAATTGGAGGCTGATATAATAAACATGAATGTATACTGTATATTTTGCAAAAAAAAAAAAAAAAAATGGAGGCATCAAGAATTTCTGTAGTTAATCAGAAAATAATCCTAATTTTATTTCCTGTAAATTATTCAAAAAGTTGGAGGTTATAAAAGTAATGAATATATCCTGTACATTTTGAAAACAAATTATATATAAAATATAAACTTCACAATGTAAATTGCAGTAAGCTTTTCAGTTTTCTTTTAGAATGTAAAACAAATCAAATGAAGCTCTCAAAAAATGGACCATATTTTGAGAGCAGCAAGTAAACTTAAATCATTAAAGATGAAAATAAAGGAGGAAAAAAGCAGAAACTAAGTGTTAACTGGTTTGAGACTATATTCTTCAAGGTCACATATATTCTTTAACTTAACATATTGTTGTGATGTATTTGTGCTGTATTATTCATGAAAGTTACTGTTTGTATTAAAATCCCTACTGCCAGGCTTTTATGCTTTTCTGTTTGACACAAACCTTTATGTGGGTTTATAAGGTGTTATTTCTGTTCTTCACCTAGATGCTCCACAGGATGTGAAACAAGCAGCTGAGAGAGATGAGTCTCCCCCCAGGACACCCACAGGAAACGCCCCCTCATCCGAATCTGACATCGACATATCCAGCCCCAATGCATCCCACGATGAGAGCGTGACTAAAGACCAGAAAGACTCTGGCAGCGATCCCTCTCATCGTCCAAAACGCCGCCGCTTTCACGAGAGCTACAACTTCAATATGAAGTGCCCCACACCTGGGTGCAATTCTCTAGGTAATTGCTCTTCAGATTAATTTCCTTTTGCATCTGCTTAATAATAAAATTCAGTGCTAATGGTTTACAAGGGCTTAATTGGAAAAAAACAATGGTCACAGTTTTATAAAACATTTCAAATTTGAATGGATCGTTTATAGTCAGGTTTAAAGCTAAAATCTGTATACTTTTCTGTCTTTCTTTTGTACAGGACATTTAACAGGGAAACACGAGCGACATTTCTCCATATCAGGATGCCCTCTCTACCACAACCTTTCAGCAGATGAGTGCAAGGTGCTTTAAGCCCAAAGTATACTTTGCTTGTCTGCTTTATTTTCTATTATTTTTGTTTTGAATGTTTCTTGCGTGTTATGAGCTTTGACAGTTAAAAACATCATTTTGGTTAGCCCCTAAATTGCAATTATTTATTAACATGGGCATGTGTGGTTTGCCCTTTTCTGTATTGTTTAGCACTTTCTCTGTTGTTTATCTTAGTGTGCTTGTCATCCTTATCAGGTGAAAGCCATTGAGCGTGAGAAACAAGAGGAAGAGCGCAGTCAGGGGCAGAATGAGGAGAACAGACACGCTACTCGACATCAGGTGCTCGCCAAACAGATGTTCGCTCAACACTAAACAAACATTACACAAGTGTGTTAATGCCTCTTAAGTGCATGCATGATATTGTCCCAAAAAGACACACTTATGTGAAGGCTTAACGTCAGCAGCGTGGTGCCTTCTATCTTTAAAATGTGTTGTGATTGTGAGCCATAAATTCTGTGGTAACCACAGTGAGGTTATGACTCATGTCATCCATGAAGAGATTTATCTGGAAGAAACACAGTGTACCTTTTAGTAAAAGTGGGGTGTAATATTAATTTGCATTGCTCTTTCACAGGCACCAACTCAAAGACAAGTTCGATATAAAGAGAAGGTCATGGAGATGAGGAAGAGGAGGGATTCTGGCCTGACAAAAGACCAAAAAGAAAAATACATGGTAATAGTGTCCTCTCACTGATATGTTAAAATATCTATATATTTTAATGAAAAAAATGGTTATCTGTCTTTATGAATGCAGGGCTTAAAGTTCTCCGGCACCATGCCGGACCTCTGGCGTGCAGCGTTTGGCTGCGGAAAAAAATAATCCTACATTTAAAAAAACAAACAACTTTTTGATATCACTTTTGAGTCCATGAGTTTGCCTAGCAGTGGAATGAGAGGAGCACAGCTTTCACCCTCAGCCAAACTAACATGACTAGCCAATCAGAATTTTTTGCTCTACACGAGACGCGCATAATAGTATCAGAGTCGCAGCCCTGATGAATGGAGAAGCGCGACAAAAGCATGAGGCGCAATGGTCAAAGATGTCCATCTAGCACATATTTACATAGAAAAACTAATTCAAAAGCATCAGAGCTTTGTAAACATCTCAGAGTAATCATGTCATCTCCATAAGAACGATGTGATTGCCAGAACAAATTTACCGGGATTTTTGAAAAGGTCCTGTTTACACATGATCTCTTAATGGTAACTTACTGGTAATTTACCAGTAAAGACTGTATGTGTGATAGGGGCTAAACTCTTCCTCTGTATATGCTGTGAATTTGACATGCTTAACATTCATCTGGGAAAACAGTGCGCATTATCTCACTAGATTTGTAATGTAATTAATTTATAAACATTTGCCAACACAGGAGAATACATCAGCCTGTTTCTTAATATGCCATTTATTGTACATCGCGATTTCAAAATAAAAGTTTGAGTTTGCATGTGGCCAAATATTAAAATTAAATGGATTTAAACATGGTTTAATCACACTGTAAAGTGAAACGTCACCAGGCCGTTGGTGCCCTCTGCAGGTATTGTTATAATACATAATGTACAGTTGGTTGTGTTCATATTATGTATAGGCATATTACATTATGTATTTTAACAGCGTTGTTCAATAAAACCCATGCAGTTACTTTATTTTATTTGAGCAAATTATTATTGCCTCATCATTAGTTTATATATAAATAGACATACTAAAGCCTGGTTTTCACTTAGGTCTGTTTTTGTTACTGAAAAATATCAGATTACTCAATTGTCAAAATAATCAGTAGATTATTTGATTACCAAAATAATCATTAGTCACAGCCCTAGATTAGTTAAAATATTTCAAAATACAACTGCATTGTTTTACTTTTTGTAATTAAGAGACACATTTTGTCATTGAAATTTGTTTTTTTAAATAGTGAACCAAGTATCTGTATTTTGTCTCATCTCGTGATCTAAGTGTGTTGTCACACCCCTACTGTTGATAAGCGCTGATATAGCTCACAATTTTCCAAGTGTATGATATAGCTTTCATTCTTCAGGTCAACCATATATTCATGGGAAAAAAATCAGTTTGAATAAGGAAAGCAATAACTTTGCCTTAGTATCCTTTCAAATGTTTAAGTTGCAACAGTCATTGCATGCTTTGCATGTGCTGCCCCCCACAATCCCCTGCTCCGCCCGACTTGACCCGCTGGAAAAAAGTTCAGGCTCAGGATTTTTTTTTGCTTTAACCTCTGTGAATGTATACAGTGCCATTTATATTTTATATAATGCTCGGGTGTTATCTACATCTGTTTTTTTTTTTTTATGTATCAGGAGCACAGACAGACACATGGAACCACTCGTGAACCACTGCTGGAGAACATCACCAGTGATTATGATCTAGAGCTCTTCAGGAAAGCTCAGGCCCGTGCAGCAGAGGATCTGGTATGAACAGACATGCCTCACTTCTGACACACTTCTGCAACTTGTCTAAAACCTCACCCTTTAGCTTCATCCCATCAAATTGTAAATAAAAACAATAGTCATTTGAGATGTCCTAATTTAAGTGTTTAATTTACAGACATTATAGTGTGGTTATGTAAATTACAGACATTATAGTGTGTGTGTGTGGGGTTTTTTTTTATTCAGCAAAAATAACTATATGATAGGGCTGGATGATTAATCGAAAAGAAATCGAAACTGAAATTCAGAACCGCTAACCGATGTAAATTTGGTTTTTTTAAATTCTATTTCTCCTTAAAAACATACTACCGTATCAGCACTATACGGATGTGTATGACCGTTGCGCTCGCATGTTTTGCTTGTGCGTTAAAAGATTTTAAACTTACACGCAGCGCCGCTCATCAATGTCAGTTCCAAAACAGTGGACCAATCAGAAGACCCTGGAGGCGGGGCAAGTGTTGCGAGCATTTGTTTACAGTAGCAGGTTGACATAACACAACGGAGTAGGCATTCTGCGCTTTTTTTTTTTTAAACCATTTCTGAGCGCCGCGTCTTGCGGTTTTAGACACAAAGACGTGTTCTGTGTGAACGGCCAGTAAGAACCTAGAGTAAATAAACAGAGTGACAGGACAAGATCAATGGTGCCATGCTCTTTCTTTTATATTGTTATTTTGTTTGCAAAAAAAAGTTTTTTTTTTTTTTTTTTTTCTTTTTTTTTTTTTTTTTTTTAGGAAAAGAGCTTTTTACAATAAAACTGAAATTGTGACTTTTTTCATAAGATGTCTTAATTTCAAGTAAGCTTTGATTTCAATTGTTCAAAATTTTCAACAAATATCCATAAATAGTTTCCTTCAATTATTCTAAAATCTGAAATCACAAAGATAAGAAATGCACTCTTTCATTAGAAAAAAACAAAAATCCCACATTTAATATTGTATATTTTGTATTTTTACACTATAACCCTTTAATGAACTATGAGGGCAAAAAAAATAAAATAAAATAATAATAATCGTTAAATAATCTTAATCGAGGTAAAGTGTTCAATTAATCGAGGATTTGATTTTAGGTCAAATTGCCCGGTCCTACCATATCATGGATTACTGTTACTGTGATGAAATTAATTGAATTAACTGAGAGTTTGGTTTTACTGCCCAATCCTAGTTTCTCTGTGTTATTTTAGCTTTATGTAGAAATTTGATGTCTAAGGCTTTTGTTGTTTGCAGGAGAAACTTCGTCTGCAGGGTCAGATCACAGAGGGCAGTAACATGATCAAGACCATCCTGTTTGGCCGTTATGAGCTCGACACTTGGTACCATTCTCCTTACCCTGAGGAATACGCACGTCTGGGGCGTCTGTACATCTGTGAGTTCTGCCTCAAGTATATGAAGAGTCAGACCATCCTGCGCAGACACATGGTATGAAGCCAAACTTCCTTTAATCTCTGTTATGATTGCATGTCTAAACTTTTAGTCAAATGTTAGTACTGGCTAAACCTATATGGAGATGAAGTTAAATGTGACATGTTGTCATGATCTATGCAGGCTAAATGTGTGTGGAAACACCCTCCTGGTGATGAAGTCTACAGAAAAGGTGCCATCTCTGTGTTTGAGGTTGATGGGAAAAAGAACAAGGTGGGCGCTGGATGTTAATGTACTCATTTTTTGTGGCTGTATGTTTTCCCTCTTAAATCCAATTCTAAGCTGTTGATGAGTTTGTTTGATAAACATATGAAATTTATTCGTCCCCGCCCCAACAGATCTATTGCCAGAACCTCTGTTTGCTGGCCAAGCTGTTTCTGGACCATAAAACACTGTACTACGATGTGGAGCCTTTCCTGTTTTATGTCATGACTGAAGCTGATAACACAGGCTGTCACCTCGTAGGATATTTCTCAAAGGTAATTAGGTCCTTGAGGCTACATGTTGTGAATTACATGATCACAAAACCATAAGCACTAAACTGTCAACTAGGGATGTCAAAGATTAATCGACGATTGATTAATTGTCGATAAGAGATGCAGTTGACTAAAGTCATCGATGGTCGATTAAGCAATTTAATTCTGAGCTGCGTGCGGTGCATGTGCAAAACGCGTGCAAGCAGGTGTGAGTGATGGTGACGGGGCTGGATCTTTGGCGAAAATAATTCACTAATGTACAAATTATGCTTTTAATGTGATACAAACTTTAAAAGTACATTACAACAGAAACAATGCAAAATTCTTTTGTATTGAAATGTAGTAACCAAGCCATGTTTAAATATAATTTCTCCAGATAATTGTTTCATATCGGGCTTTGTGCTTTGACGGGGCTGCGGACACTAGGGATGGGCATTTCAGGCAAAAATATTCAAAGATCGCCTGGTATTATTCGAAAATCGCACCCCTCCCCCACATGAACACACACAAACACACACACACGCATAGGCTACAGTACACTACACACCCATAAACGGAGAGAGAGGGAGAGAGACCATTCATGCTTTCAATCTGTATGTTAAGAAACTGTTGAATTCATTAGGGAATCTTATCTCAAGGTATATAGTGATTGTAACGTGCTGAAACATATTAATATAATACAACCGAATGACAGCACTTATTAACATAAGTCTGTCGATTAGCATAAATCAACTGCTCACAAGGCTAGGACATCAAAAATGAGCATGAACGTTCCAGATAGCAAGCACATTTGGGCCGATTCCGGCTGAAATGTGGCACTGTCGGCTCAGTCTCGGCATCGGTGAGAAGATAATGGGCCTGGAGCTGTGCCGACTCTACAAAACACTTCTGGCTGATAGACGGCATTTTCTTTATGTGCTGATCTCGGCTGAAAGCTGTTGTATGTGCAGCAGATCCACACTCGGTGTAGTTGTGTGTATTTACCTTCGGCCCGAGTTCGTTTTGTCACAGGGAGGCCACTGCTAGTGCTAGATTAAGGATATCAGCCATCTGAGAAAAAGTTTTGGCAGTTAAATCTTGACGCAAATCTACACTCCGCGCGTGAAACAATGTGTTGTTCTTCTGTTGTCTATGACACTTTTAATGTGCGTTATCGGCAGTGCCACCCTCTGGTTACATGAACGCATCACCACCACATCAGCACCAAAACCATGGAGAATTATTGTCAAAAAAATTGCACAGCCTATTCGATATTCTATTATTAAATCAACTAATCGAATATTCAAAAGTTGTGTTCCATCCCTAATATACACAATGTAACATTTGCCTGCTAACCCATTATTTCTTTTATAAACAAAGCTTTTTACCTCACTTGTGTCATAATACTCACTTAAAATGTTTCATGTGAGCAACCATGTGTTTTGCCTCAGCACCGCCGGTGGAGGCGGTTCTCTGACCACACGGCACAGCCCCACGCGCCACAGTTGTGTTTGGGATCATTTTATTTTAAAAGCCAATAATGTCAATTGCAAACATTGCGACTGTGTTTTAAAATACAACAACAAGCACCATGAAACCATTTAAAGAGGTGCATTCAGCGGTCTCTGTGACGGGATATGAAACAGCCAACAAAGTAAAATGATCCCAAACGTAACTACAGATGATCATAATGATCATAATCATATCTGTTCATTTTTACAATCCTGCTACTAGCCTTTTTTAGACTAAAATTTCGTTTTAATTTACCCTTTAATTTGTGTGAGGAAGCTGGTGTTTTGAGTGGCATTTACACATCCTGTCATGCCGGTGAATATGCCACTGCAATAGACGCATTTTGCAGTATTAAGGTTAACAATTAATCGATCGTTCATTTAATGGATCATGGAAATGATCGAAAATTGATATCCCTACTGTCAACATATTTGCATTTAATGCCAGTGTCCCACAAACCAATTTTTTGACTGATTTTCGAAGCTGCTTTTATGTAGTTATTGGAGAATCAGAGGGTGTGTGCAAAAACCGTTCTTAGCTGTAACAGCTTTGAGTTTAGTTTAGCTTCAGAAGGATGCTGCTTTAAGCTAGGGAAGTAGAGACTGATTGAATTTAAGACAGCTGTTTTGATCTTTGCTGTTTTCTGTTCTGAATATGTGAACGAGGAATCGGCTGGCATGGAGTGTCTTTCTAAGGGTCTAATTATGTGAATTAAAAAAAAAAAAATCTGAACCAGGCTTAAGTGTTTTGTGGGGCTACTAACCAGTCTGAAGAGCACTTCACCCTATTGAGTACTGAAAATCTCATGACCTGGCAAAACATGCAAATATAATGCTACTTTTATGAACAATATTGAGAAATGTTAGTCTATAGTGTCTTTCGAGTCGAGACAGAAGAGTTGTCACGTAATATGCGCACTGGCTAAACTGTTTCTCCGTTTTGTGCAGGAGAAGAACTCGTTCCTGAATTACAATGTGTCCTGTATCCTGACTATGCCACAGTACATGAGGCAGGGCTACGGCAAGATGCTGATTGATTTCAGTGAGTACCTGTGTAATGTCTATGCGAGTTTGCAGATTAGTGATATGAAGCTCTAGATGGTAATCTGAAAGCATGTTTAATTAATCAAAATCGTTAAACTGATACATTGTAAAAATGTATTACGTTTAGCAAATACATTTTTAGGACCCTATGAATCAGATAAAAAAATTTTATTTTTTAATTTAATGTTTCTGAATTCCACTTTATTGGTTTAATTATATTTTAATAACCAAAAAGCATGTGTAATCAGTCAAAATAATAATACTTTAACAATTTAATTATTTATTGTATTATAAAATTGTTACAATCGTAGCGTCCATTTTAACATTTTAAAATGTAATCAAATGAAAATGTAACAATTTTATTGTTTTGGCAAACAGAGTGCTGCACAAGTGGGTTTACTATTAAAATGTAAAATTCTTCGATATTCTACGTTATATTGTAAGTTCTGCATTCTGCAATACCACCTGTGTTTTCAAGAACACAGAAATCATAGGCCTCTATACATGGCTTCAGTACTTTGACATGATAACCATTTACATGTTAAAACTGTAACCGTTCCCATTAATATTGGAGTTATTTCAGAACAGTTGTAGTGTCATTATCTCCGATGCTGTTATTCTTCAACACGTGCATCACTGTCTTTGTTTGGCATGGTTCTAGGTTACCTCCTGTCAAAGGTTGAGGAGAAAGTAGGTTCTCCAGAGCGCCCTCTCTCAGATTTGGGCCTCATCAGTTATCGTAGCTACTGGAAGGAAGTGCTGCTGCGGTACATGTGCAACTTCAAGGGCAAAGAGATCTCCATCAAGGGTAAGATAAGTTGCCCCTGCTATGAAAGGGAACGTTTGTAGGTATGTTCACGGTGACATCCCTGTAAAATCACTGTGGGTTTAGCCTTGTTTTTTGTTTTGTCCTGTTCAGAGATCAGTCAAGAGACGGCAGTGAATCCTGTGGATATTGTCAGTACTCTGCAGTCACTTCAGATGCTCAAGTACTGGAAAGGGAAGCATCTGGTCTTGAAGCGACAGGTATCAGAAAATACTTTTTTTTTTTTTTTTAAACAGCACAAATGTCTGTGGCCTTTGGGGGTTTTTTTATTATTATTGGGCTGCTATTTCCATGGACTGAACTATGTTGATCAAATGCAATTTATTTTTATTGTAAAAAGAAAAGAAAAAAAAAAGTTAATTTAGTAGTAATTGCATGGTTGTTCTCTTTGACTTTTTGGTTCAACCAATAATTTTTCAGTAGGAATATTTAGACTGTTGTTTGCATGTATGTGCCTGCTCTATGGAATAATAATGGAAGTTCAATGGCATTTCCCTAGCTTTAAGTATTCAGACTTTTTGGAAAATGTGCATGATTTTGAAAGGGTAATATTACATGAAAATGTAACTTACGTGCTGGAGGAAAACACCTCTCTTTTTTTTTTTTTTTTGGGTATGCTTTATATTAATTGTTTTTTTCTCTCTCTCTCTCTGGTTCTCTTTTGTTTCTGAATGGCCCAGGACCTGATTGATGAGTGGAAGGCCAAAGAGACCAAAAGGGGAAACAACAACAAGACCATAGACCCCAGCTCTCTGAAATGGACCCCTCCCAAAGGAACTTAATGGACTTACACGTTACATTTCGTACTGCCGTTATATCTTTTTTATGACTCCATCAGCAGTGTCTTTTGCAACGGCTTCAGCTGTTAGTGTCATTTTTGTATCTTTTTATGTGCCCTTTGTATCTCTGGAATCTCTCACTTTTGTTTATACAGTGCTATTTATTTTTTGAAATCGTGTTTCATTCATATTTTTCTCTGGCCAAAGCATTGTCTATGCCCCAGCATATATTTTGAAAGTTTTTTTTTTTTTTTTTTTTTTAAAGCAAAAAATAGTTTCTCATCAGTTTAGTGAAAAATGAGGCCTTACAAAAAATTTTTAGATTTACATTTGGATTTACACAATTTTTTTCCCCTGATTTCTTAGTGTTGAGAGATTTGTGAAAATGTTTTCAATTAATTCAGAAATGGGAAAAAACCTCATGTTTGATACATACTTTTATTACATCACATTTGATACCTAAAGCAAGACATTTATTTGCTTAATGCTCCCAAATGATGTTCTCATGAATTATGTTGGTGCCAGTTAAGAGTGGAGAATAATTGTGTATTGATTCACGGAGGCTAGTGAAGTCTGTAATAGAGCACTGGATAATGTCATCAGTAGTACTGCAGTCTGTCCCATTCCTCTCGCACATCTGCTGTGTGAACAACAACATGATTTCACATTCATAAACTGCTGGTTTTTCATCATTTTTGCATAAATGCAGTTCTTCTTTCAGTGCTGTACCTGCTTGTTTGTTCAAATCTCCGGATTTATCCGTTGCTGTGCTGGTCTCTGGGATTGTTTTTCTGAAATCGCCTGCAGATTAATATGAAAATCAGTTTTTCACCTTGTTTAAACTTGCAGTATAGCCTAGCAGTTTTTATTTTACATTTACATTTAGTCATTTAGCAGATTCTTTTATCCAAAGCGGCTTAGAAATGAGGACAACGGAAGCAATCAAAACCAACAAAAGAGCAATAATAGGTAAGTGCTATGACAAGTCTCGGTTACCCTAATGCAGTACACATAGCAAGGTGTTTTTTAATCTATATAATAAAAAAACAAGTAGAATAGGAAAAGAATAGAGAAAGCTAGAGGCCTTTTTTCATTGGATAAAAGAATTACCAACACATAAGACTGTCTAAAGACATTAACTGCTGGTGTAAGTAGAGCAGTGTAAAGCCATACCTCCTGAAGATCTCTTGCCCATCAGTCCCACAAACATGTCTCCCTTATGCCCTTTGAGGAAACAGAGCTAGTCTTTAATGCATGTTTTTAAACCAAGACATTTAGACAGTGGCAAAAAAAATAAAATTAAAAAATCAATCTGTTAGGATACAGGGTTTCTGAATTCACCCCTCCACAACTTCAGACTTTAGAAAGCTTTTAAATGGGAGCAGAAAATCTTTAATTCATAGTCATGGCTTTGTCTAATAATGTTTGTCTTGTGTCTAATACAAATACCTAAATATCCTTAAATCAAGATAAATTTACTTGAGATGCAAAATGAAAATATGGAGTCTGGTTGTCTGAGAAATTACACCAATTTATGCTTAAAAAATGATTTTGTATGAATATTGATGTAACGATCTTTAGACATTAGTGCTGGAAAGCAAGACAAAATTGTCATGGAAAATACAATGTAAGTTATATTTTCCAACAAAGTGTTGCTAATACAACTCGATGTGTGCTCCCTAGATGTTTACATTCAGAGAACATGCTGATATATTTTTTATTCCCTTGAATTTGTTTAAAAAGCACTTAAGTCTAACATTTACCTTTATAAAACCTGCAGAAACCCTGGATGTAGATATGCATGTTATAAACGTTATTCTATATAAACATATATACATTAATCTAAGGAAATACTTAAGTGAATTTACTCACTTCTTCGTTCCATTTTCACAGGCTGGACGACTTCTAGAACAAGTAAGGGAAATAAAATCATGAATATACAGTGAGGTTTTTTTTTTTTAATTGTTAATGTCATTAACAATTTTTGTTAATATAATTTGATTAAAGACTGTGAATTATGCTAGAACAACTGAAATAGTGCACTAGAATAGTAAATATTTTGTCAATGTTTCTGCTTAATTGTAAAATCTTGAAATTTTTTAGGTTTCATTTTATTTAAATTAGACTCCACTGTATTTTGTGGTAATAATCAAGTATTAATAACTGTAATACATCAAGGTAAACAGAACATAATTCTTGTAGGTGTTTTGTATCCTGGAGTCAGCAAAACCGAATCTTACCAGAGCGTTTTCCCATTAGTCCATAGAACTGATGAGATTTCGATCTCTTTAGTAGACTGGCCACTTGGCTGGCTAGTGTCTCCTCCACTGGTTCAGCCTGTCCAAACAACCAAAGCATTTTGATGAATGCACAGCATTGCATGTTTTGGTTTTATGATGGAAAAACCTTTGTAATGGATCAAAACAAATTCATTTATTAATCATAACCTTTTTGATTACTTACATAATATATATAATTTAAAAAAATAATAAAACATTTCTCACCTCCCAGTTATCTGAAATCCAGGGGTCTCTGTTTAGAGTAAAAGACAATCCTTGAACACTACAGGCAAGAGCGAGTATGGTGGGCATTAACACTGAGAGTTTCCAAATCTCCATAAGGAACCAAAATGTGCAAATAAAACACTTATATTAAGTTAAAAAAAAAAAAAAAAACTACTGATAATGAGCTTGAAATACAAAAGAAAAATCTTTCTCAGCTAAGAGATTTTCTCCGTCGGTACAGTCTGTCCAGCCAGCAGGAGGGTCTTCTGAAATCGCAGGTCTTTTCTGTTCTTCACATAGTGGCGGCTGCATTTATAGCCATACGGCTGCCAACCCCCTCCCAGCCCTCAGATCCCAAATCCACCCTCGTCACACCATCTCTCTGCCATAATCAATTCATATAATGCATTTATTGCAAAATGACGTCCACTTGACTTGAGTGATCAATGACTCCATTTCCATTCCCAGGTTTTGATTAATCGACCCATCACACATCAATGAAGATGCAAAATAATTCATGAAACAATGTTTTATTTGTTTTAATCCATTATTAAGCCCTTTTTATGGAAGATTGGTAGATTAGAATCATAAAAATATAAACAAATTATGAATTCAATGTACTTATGACAAAAGCTGTAAATCAAACTTACATTACAGCCTTGTGTTTGGAATGACTTTAGCAAATATTTGACCACCTTTTCTTTGCTTGTAAAACATATATATCTAGTATAGAGGATATACCTGTTTCAAATTCAATTTCTGACATTTCAACCTTTGTTTTCAGAGCCAAACGGTTTGACTAAAGTGTTTTATACTTTCACAGGGCTTGGCAAACGATCCCTTCTGTTGCGAAAGTAGTGACTAACTCACTAAGTACTTAATTGTTCAGTACGTTCTATTCATATACTAAATTACACTTGTCTCCATGTAATCAAAAGCCTATTGCTTTCAGATAAGCCTGGATTTACAAAATCAGTAAACTCTAATTGCCCAAGCCATATTTTTGCCATTGAAGAAACTGCTACTCATTATAACTTGTCTTATTATAGCACTTAGTTGTCTATGATCTGTTGAAAATAGGTTTATTAAATTATATATTTTGCTGAAAAGTGATTCAGATCTTGAAGTCAGTCCATGTGCATCATCATCATTTGGCTCTGTTTTGTTTAACCCTCATGCTGTGTTCTGTTAATGTTGTCTCACTGGAATAAAACTTATTGACTTTGCTCACACAGGGTAAACCAACTTCCCAAAATGACTGGCCTACAAAAATTTTCTCAATATGTTTTATTGCTACCAAATATTGGATTCAATATGTTTTCTTTCAACTGGCACTTTTTTTTTCTTTTGGAACTGATTGTTCATAATCCTTGTTTATCTGAACTTAAGCATTTCAGCTTTTGAGAGAACATTTTTCAAAATGATCCACAAACAAGGGTTTTTTTTTTTTCACCCAAGCTCAGATCATTGAGGGCTACAGTCAGTTGGTTCCCAAAAGAAATACAAAACCTGTACTACTCAAAAGAAAACAAGTTGCTGGAAAGATGTAATCCAAGATTTGGTAATAATATAGCATAATGAGAGATGTACAAGCAAGTCATTTTTGACCAGGATCACCAAATAGATTTTCTAAAAGTTCTAAACGTCTTCTAAACGTTGATGATGAAACTTGCTTTTTTGATAGCTAGCAAAAACCATTTTGGATGACAGACGTGTGCTGAGGGTTGAAATGTGAGGGTTTCTTCTCGAGAAGAAGGTTGAGAAAGGCTTTTAACATCACTGGTGTGACCTGATGATAGAAGCACACGATTGTTTTGTTCTTCTTTTAAACAATATAAGAGAACTGACTGAAAAAAGAACTGTACTAATAAAAAGAAACGATGGTGGGATTATGAAATGGTTGGCGTCAAAACCTGGAAGCCCATTGGTTCCTTCAAGATTTCCCTGTTTTATGTTTTACTTTTTTTTTTCTTCCGAAAATGAGTAAAACAATGTTTGTGGTAAATATAAATTGACGATGCTTTTCACGATGCGATGGAAAATCTTGAGGTAACCCATGGCTAGAAGTAACATCCTTGTTACTTAATAAGCCCCGTTCACACTACAAGCGACACGATCCCATTCATTTCAATGGAGAGCTGGCGATTTCCGGCGACACGAGCGATAGCGACCGGATGGGGCGTGTCCAGCGACGCGACAAAGTTCAGAATCCTTCAACTTTATGCAAATGAAGAGCGACTTTCGGGAGCGACAGCCAATAGGAAAGAAGATAGTTGAGCTCACGTGATCGTTCTCCTCTCAGCCATAGATAAACATACTCAATGGAAAAAAATGTAGGCTCTGTTTCTCATTAATTTTTGTTTGTATGTACGGATTTAATTTATATTCATATTATATTTAGTCTTTTGCCTCCAAAATGTTTGTATTTAGCGGCAAGAAACCTGATTCGCTGTCAAGGCAACCAGTAGTGAGAATGCCCAGTTAGCAGCCTCATCGCCAGCCACTGGCGACTTTGCTAGTGTGAACGCAGCTTTATTCGTCCCTAAATAACGCATACTAGCACCTTCCAGCATCTTATGTAGTTTTGTGTATTACTTTGGAGCCCCCATAGTTAAGTGAGTGGAATTTGCTGTCGTAAAGGTCCACACTGTCATAATTGCAGTGGATAGCTCTACACGTGCATTTATTGCTGCCGTAAAGCAATCCGCTATTTTCGCGCAATTTCGTAGCCGCTCACCAGAGAGAAGTTTGGAATGAAACAGAAACCGTTTTACGTATTAGAAGTAAGTGAACCATCAGGATGATTTTAAAACTGACATTCCAAGGTAAAAAACAGTCTTGTATCTTTGTTTCTGTGAGTGTAAGAGTATAAAGTAATATTAAAATTAAAAATGAGTGTTTGATTACGTCTGAGAATCCTCCTGGAAAGCATTAATTGTGCTTCTTTGAAGCAATTAAAATTCACTTATTCAGAAGTACTTCAAAAGCTCAATGCATTGTTTGCGTTCGTCCGACAATTAAATTTGAAAGTTTTTTTTAATTCCAAATGACTAACGTATCAAGCTTCACACAAACACCTCTCATTGAAACCTAGATGACACACAGGATTTGTGCTCTTTGATCTCACCACAGGTGCTTAACAAAGCAAGAAACCAATTTTCGATAATTTCACCTGAACGCCACTCATGCGCTTCCAAGCCCACAGAGGTCTAATGTTGAGTGCTGAATCAAAAAGATTCAGGGGCTCTTCATTTGCATATGAAAACTGCTTCATTCAATGGGGTCTGACAATGCTGACACCATATTACCATGTTATACTCAACTGTTTGCCCATATTAGGCATAGGTTTATGATGGAATATACCATTGATACTAGTTGATCAGCATTATGAGAAAAATTTAGGCCTGAATATAAGATTATCTGTATCTGATGTATTTGAATTGCATATAAAATTTCCATCTATTAAGATAGCAGTGTTTTAACAACAAAAACAACCAATAAACGTAAAGCATACATGAATGGAACAGGTACAAATTTGTATCTGTTATATGTTATATATGTTATAATTTTATAAAAATTAATTTTTTTATATTTAATTTACATTTTGGCAAGAAAAAAAGGTTGTAGGAGATTTAACCATGTTTATAATTTTTAACTGAATAAATGTTATTGATTTCACAGTGAACAGATTTATGCAGATTTGAATGATACATACATTTTGAAAATGTAAAAACTGTGTAATCCGAATGGATGTAAATTTTATATGCAATTCAAATGCTTTTTTTGAGTGGATTTACCTGTACATTTGTAAAGCCCTGTTGAAGCAAATGAAAGTATGCGTAGTCTTAATGCTTATACAGCACACACACACACACACACATATGGAGCACAGCTTTTCTTGCTCTCTTAAGGAGTGTCGTGATCTTGGTGGGAAATCGTGACTGGGAATCTGTATGTCTTGATTGCATCCACTTTGACCTCATGACATTTCCTGAAGCTCTTTCAACTTCCTTTGTGCATCATCTGATTGCTGATATTGTTGCTTTTAATAGATGTGATGAGACATGTCTTGCTTTTTTATCACCAGTTCAACTTGTCCTGTAATTTCTGAAACCTTTTTTCAAACCAGACAGATGAAACCGATATTTGAAATCTGGTCAAGCTGAAGTAAAGAGATTTTTTTGCCATTGCAGGTCCTGGTTTGCATTTAGAGGAGCGGAACAGCGTGTGCTGGAACAGGTTTTGTCAGCCTTTAAAATGGTTCATGTTCGATTTATATGTCAGGATGAAGGTTATCGAAAGCTGTAAAGAAATGTACTAGTAGTTTGATCTGAATATCTTCTGTTAACTCAATTTGAGTGTCACACTGTGCAAAAGTATATCAGATTTCTTTGAAATTTGACGTTTGTTCATTAACCGTTTATTATGTTTTCAGGGAAATAATTAGCTACAGCCAGTTAAACAACCCCATGGGGGGGGGGGAAATCACATGAAATGTCTTTACCACAGCCTACTGTATCATAGGCCCTATTTGATACACAAATTTCTAAGGCTCTAAATTATCAACATGATCAAACCTGTTGATTGTACACAATCAACTACATGCTTTCTGTTGTCTGGTTGATAAGTTTATACTTTTTTAGCAAGTAAAAGATGTTTTAGTATCATCGTAAAAATGTCAATATTCAGATAATGATTTTTTTTTCTTTATTGGTATTTATAAATGTAAGAATAACTTTTATATTGTTAGTAATTTTTCAAGATGATTATTTACTGGATAGAAGCAACAGAAGTTTACTTGATTATCCATACATAATATTTTTTAAAAATCATGTTAAAAAGTGAGTATCAAATATTATACATCAGGTTTTTGATGGACATTTATTTGTTCATTTCTCAATCATCACTGTATTTAACTGAATTACATGTTTTGCCCCCACAATAGAAACTCTGATCATAAAACTAAGAATTGAAATATCATCCTCCTTAGGCTTATTATTAGAAGATATAAAGTGACAACTGATATTTAAAGCCGTTTTATATAAGTAGTCTGCTATACAAATTTAAAACTTTAACTGATTTACATTACAAGCTGTCAGAATTTCTCACTTTTTGGCCATATGAATATCAGCAACAGATTTTTTTCTCAGTTAAGGCCTAGAAATATTTTTTCCTTCCTCCTAAAGGCCTGATGTAAGAAATATGATACTCAACAAAAACACATGTATTTAATTTAATTTAATTTATTTATTTTTAATTTTATTTTAAGATTAGGTTAGATGTGAGCTAAAAACAACTATGAGTGATATTTTTTGTGTGTTTATTTAGTGTTAAGGACAGATTTAGACAAATTCTATTAAACCATTTCGAATGGTTTGTGATTTAAGTGAACATTTTTAATTTTTTAAAAAGTTAGTAACTAATTAGAGAGAGAATATTTACAGACTGTGTCTATGCAGAATAAAGACAGGAACCCTGCGGACAGGCCCTCAGCTCTCCAAACGCCTCCTTTGTTAAAGGAGTCACTGTTAAATGATTGTGCTCTAATCCTGTGATGACAGATTTGCCGTCAGATTGGCCAAATGCCAGTTTCTGCATGTGTGCGAGAACAATCATTGAGTCCAACAAACTCCATTTAACGCCCTTGTAGATTTCATGTGTTATACTGTTACTTTAATTGTAGCAATTGTGAGTCTGCGATCACATTTGCTGTTTTCCTAGCTATTGGAGTGTAGCATCTTATAAATCAGTATGGCTGATCTTTCTGAAATTTGACAGGCTCTTGGAAATGATCAGTTTATCCCATTAAGCCAATTCAATCCATATAAACACGTAATTTTAATCCCGCAGTCATTAAAATGAGAAGGATTTACATGGCTGAAATACAAAATTATACATTAGTCTGATTAACTCTTGCTCCTAAAATAGATGATAGTGCTAATTTCAAATACATTTTAATAAATGAATTAAATTGTGATTAATTTAAAATTTCTGTATTTATTTAATAGATTTATTTCTGATTTAATATTAGCATCATTATCCAGCTCTTGTAACCCACTTAAAACCTTAGATAAACATTTGCTTTAGGTTAGTCTCTAAAGAACACAAACAACACCAACAAAACTCCAATGCAAAATGTAAACAACCAAAAATCACATAATATATTTAGAACACACTTGGCATACAATAAACACATAATGTGCATATCCTCGCAATTAGGTCTGCTAAGCCGGTTGGAAAATGACTTTTTGTTTTTTGTTTCGCTCTTAAAATGCCAAATACTTCAGTTTGGGTGTGTGTTTTGTGTTGGTAGGTTTGCTTTTATTTGGTTGATTTGACTATTGTTCACAAGATTTGTTGTGCCTTTCATGGAAATCAGACACCACTCAGATGCAGCTGTTGTGTACGAAGCCAGGATTGTAAACCTTTGCTTGGGGACAATTCCTGTCTGACAAGTTTACTTGGTCCTTGACCTTCCAAGATTCCTGAGGTCTCCTCCCATGGAGTCATCACATAACCAGGCTGAACGGTCTGAGTAGCTTCAACCAATACCTTTTATCTCAGGTGTGATCTTACCAGGGTGAGGCCAGTATCTCTTCCAGGCCAGATGATACTTTGTTTTAGTCACGCAATTTGTTATTGTCTTGACTTGTGCTTCAGTAATAGCAGCCGTATTTAACAGTGTCGAACACAAACTATTGATGTCTAAATTGATGGTTGTCTTTGGAACTACATATTCGTGGATTATGTCATACATGGATTACATTTCCATATTTAACAGCATCGCTATCCCGGAGTCCCACAGGGTTCAGTACTAGGCCTTTTTTATTTTCTGTTGCACCAGATTACGTGGTTTTGCCAGCTCGTAGCAAACTAATTAAGCGTTTTAACTCATGAACTAGAGATTATCAAAATATATATGCTTATATATGCAGTGTACATCCCATGTTTTTGGCTAGTAAGTCACACTTTTACTGTTGTTTATTGTAAGTTTTCCTAAAGAGCCTTTGTCAATACTAATAATTCAGCATTTTGTTGCATTAGCTATACTCTGGTACTTTTGGTTATCATACTTTTGTTTGAAAAATATTGGGTCACCACTTGATCTATAAACTGTTAAACAACACCAGTTTTGAAAACGGGATGAAATTTGAACTAAACAAAATATAACTACAGTAGACTTTCAAATGGCAGTGCATTTCAGGTCACCACATGCAAATTAACCCCTCCATGCTGAAATCCTTAGTTTTATGCAAATCTCCCTTGCATGCATCATGAAATAGGCCTAATTATAAAAAAAATTAATAAATGAAAACTCTGAAAACATCATACTTTCCGCTCAAACGTGTGTACATTTTTTACCCTTTAAAAATCGAGCTGCTCAGAGGTGACAGATTCTCATTCTGCCATTAGAGGGCAGTATTGTTTCATTTGTGAAACATTAAAAGTGTCCTGACAGGTCCCTGTTTGCTTCTTTTTCCTAGACAAGCCATGCTCTGTTTACCAACATTAACTTGACTTTAACACATTTAACACTTCTTTCTATCTACAGTTGCAGAGTAATAACCAATCATTATCTTGCATAAATGTTAAGGAAACACTTCAAATGGATTTTGCATTTTAAAAGAAACACGGATTGCATGTGATTACCTTCGGCTAAAATATAAATACTTGTGTAATTCCCAGTCAAACTACTTCTGTGACAACAGTGGCACCATCCCAACATTTTGATATATTAGACGTTCATCTCAATGATGCCTGTAACTGTTAAAGGACGTGTGGAAATATCTAACACAGCTTTCATAAGAAAATGACTACAGTGGCTGTACAGTTTTAACTGTACAGTTATGGCTTATTTGTGGTTGTTGTAGTTGTTTGTGATTTTACTGGCCCCATAGCGTCAGCAGATTTTTGTCCTTTCGCATTCACAGGCCTTTGACGCAAACACTAATATACTTGGCAAGAGGCTAAAATGTGATGAGTGTAAATGTAGTACATCCACACTTGTATGTAAAAAACAGCTTACTCTTAAGACTCATTGGATCTTTTCGTTTTTAAAGACCCAATTCGCGCTGTTACTCACATTGATGTAATTTCACACCAAAAACTGCTTTTAGTGTTTCACCCCCATGGATAAAAACTACATGATGTTATGTCAGATAATAGTGCCAAAATCCTCTCAGCGCCATGTTATATAACATTCTGGGTTGCTAGCATGGCGCAGACAGACTCCTGAAATAAAGTCTTAGTAAGTCACAATAGCGGGCGTAACATGCAGACTTGCACAGAGCTATAAATTGTCAGCGAGAGAGAGTGTTCTATTGCATAGTTGATCCCAAAAGCCTGATTCTCATGTTCCTTGAGTCATTTTTCGGTGATTTTGAGGCCCATGGCACATTATGTTTGCTCTGCGAGAGCAGAAGGAGACTATGAGGCAGTAACTTTGGCCTTTTATTTCTATTTTTATCTCTTCTCTCACACTTTCACCAATGCAAGCCAAAAAAACCTCAAGATCCTATGAGACAGCTGTCATTTTTTATTTGAATTTTTTTCATCACATGAGACTACAACTTATTGATGTTGCAAAGCACAAAAATACATTGTGCCTGAGAAACATTTGATTTGCATGAAGCAGATCCAAGACAAGCAAGCACTGTCTTTTGATAATAAATGGTATTTAGTATACAGTATAGTATATACTGTAGGCCTACTGTATTCTTAGTGTAGTGTACTTCTATATAGGAACACCCTGAAAAGGGGATATGTGTATTGCAGGAACTATATACACAGGTTTCACAGGTTATTGAAAAGATTTAGCATTTGCTTTGTTAACACTGAAAGAAAAAAAACATAATGTAATAAATCATTTTTATATATATATATAGTATATTTGTATACATTTTGTCAGTGAAGTGGTGCTTGATACACACACAATTAATAATATAATAAAGAATTATTAAATGAATATTATATATAAGATATTATATTTGTTAAAAGATATTTGTATATTTAAATATTTAAATAAAATACAAAAAAAAACAATAAATATAATGTATAAATAAAACATAATACAATTATATCCAGCATAAAATGAGATTAAAATAACAATGGTTTATTGGCAACAGTTATTTTTACATTAGTATTTATACGCCCACCACTTTATTAGGTGCCAACCAGCATTTTGTGCAGTGATCGGTTGCCAATTCAAACAAACATCAGTCATGGACACAATGACATTTTCTCACAGACCTTGTGTGTTGATGTGGGTCCCTTATAAACAATAACCCACATGCGCTGATACACACACACACACTCGTACACTATGTAATTAACAGCGAGCTCTCTTGCCAACAACATAACGGTCATCACAAGCGGTTATTTACCATTTTTAACAGTCACTGACTTACATTTGTCAGGAGAGCCCTTAGTAGTGCATTGTGCTCGCCTGTTAGACAGCTGATCACACGGCTGCACGCAGAAACCAAACCTGCAAGCTTGTTATCATGGTTATGTCCTAACATTTTTCCTTTCAGCAGTTTGAAGTTACAACGCCATACATAATGAATGCAGTAAAATGTTTTTTTAGTCCAATCTTGTGGCAACACTGTTCAGAACACCCTGCAGTGCTCTGCTTTGCATGGTCAAATTTGCTTACTTTGTCTTCCAGCCAATATCTAGCTCCTCTGGTGAACCACAGAGGTGCAAAAGCCAAGAGCATAATGGGTAGACTGGGAGCGTCGTACAACTGGACAAATGTCAGCGAGGAAAATGGCAGTCAGTTCATAATGTGGCATTGTGTCAGTCATGTCAGAATAGATTAGGATTTGATGTATCCCTCATGTCTATTTGTCTTCCTCTGTAATTATCAGATCTGGTGTGCTTTAATGCGTTACAGTTACTACCGCACAACAGCAGTTCAGATGAGTCTGTGTGCATGTCACCGATTTATACTTTAGGATTTTCTTCTTTCATTTTGTTTATATTTCATTACACCTTCTGACTAACTGGGTTATGTTTATAGTGCACTAGTTTGTTAGCTAGCTATCAACCGCATAGAAATTTACACTGATATTGCTAAATATGTTGATTAATCAATCAATCATGGGATTCATATTCCTATATTTTTTGTAAAATGAGTGCTAAAGTATATTTTTGAACGCTGTCCCAGAAGCTACTTTTACATCTGCTGCATGTATACTGTCTCTGTGTTTGTGATAAAGAAGTACAATTTAGCACACTTTTAAAAAGAGGATTGATTATGGAAATAATAATATCCTTAACTGAATGTAATGTTTTCTGACACTTTTTTGCATATTTGCAATTAAATGAAAATGTATTAATGCAGTTAGTTGACCTTGAGAGCTCTTTTGATCCACATAAGTAGTTTACATGTGTTTTAGTATGTTAGTCAACACATTTAGCATCAGTTAGCTATACTGACTTCTACATTAATAATAAATAGTGTCAACATAATA
The DNA here is from genome assembly GCA_021397915.2 of Tor tambroides. Taxonomy (NCBI): domain Eukaryota; kingdom Metazoa; phylum Chordata; class Actinopteri; order Cypriniformes; family Cyprinidae; genus Tor; species Tor tambroides. The sequence continues at coordinate 42,358 of JAFVLL020012827.1, read as the reverse complement.
TGATTGCAGTATTTGTCTTGCTGCTAGGTGGGTGTTGCTATGGACTGTTTAGCCTATTATAATAAGCCTGGATGTATGTCACGGATTAATATTTGATTTATATGCTGTCTTTTTACTTATATATGCCAGTTGCACAATGAAGTTGCAGTTTCTATAAATAGATATGTCCTGAAACTGTTTTTTATTTTTTTTTCCCAACAAATGGTCAGTGAATGGAAATAACCTTTAGAAAAGCTAGTAAAGCCTACTACTACATTTTATGACCTATGGAATAATATTTCAAACCTTGATTAGTGTGCTTATGTAATTAGTATTAAACATTAAATTAAAATATACAAAATTATGATATAATATTATAAATATTTAAAAAAGCATTTTTACTATATAATATAATTTAACAGTGATGAGTAGTTGCGCTTGATGAATGCACAAATATTTGTAATATTTTGAAAAAATATCCTTCAGAAATCATACTAATATGCTGATTTGCCGCTCAAGAATATTTCTTCTTATTATCAATGCTGAAAACATTTTTTGCTGCTTAATATTTTTGTGGAAGCCATGATCTTTTCTAGTTCTTTAATTAGAAAGCTCAACAGCTTTCTAATTTTCTAATTTGAACGGTAGTATCTAGGTTTCCACAAAATATTATACCGCAAAAACGATTTTAACACTTATAATAATAACAGATGTTTCTTTAGCAGCAGATCGGCATATTAGAATGATTTCTGAAGGATCATGTGACACTGAAGACTGCTGAAAATCCAGCTTTGACTCACAGGAATAAATTACATTTGAAAATATTTTAAAACAGAAAAGAGTTCTTTTGAATTGTAATAATATTTCAGAATATATCTATTTTTACTGTATTTTTAATCCAATAAATGCAGCCTTGTTGAGCAGAAGAGACTTCTTTCAATAACATAAAAAACAGTGTAGTAGTGTAGAATGACACCATCTTCCCAACATTACGTAGAAAGAGTCTAAATTATAGTCTTATACAGACGTTTATGTGTTTAAAACGAGCTACTGTTCATGCTGTGGTAGTGGTTGGATAATAGATTATCTACCATATCTAGTAGTTCTGACTAATAAAAACAACCAGGACACCAAGTGTACTGAAAACTACCTGATAGCTAGCTATGGCTTACAATCACGCAGAAATTCACACAGAGTTTGATGCCGTTGACTTTACGAGGCTTGTTTAATACATACGGTACATTTCTTCCCCTCCTCCGCTGCCTGCTGTATTTGCAGGCGGCTTTAGCGCCAGACACCCTGAGGCAGCGGTAGCGCCAGTGAGTCTTCCCACCTCTGTTTTTGTGGTGGGAGATGACATGTCGAAGCTTTGAAGAGCAGCGGAGGGAGGGAGGGAAGGACTGAACACATCACTCTGCGAGAGCACAGAAATGTCATGTGGCCAGCAGTCCGCCCAGATTCCCTCACTGTCTAAGTGGGCCAGAGAAATGTAGACAGGAAGTACAACTCTCTCTCTCTCTCTCTCTCTCTCTCTCTCTCTCTCTCTCTCTCACACACACACACACACACACACACACACACACACACACAATTATAAACTCCTAAACTCTGCAGTGCCATATTTCCGTCATTGTGCTGTTTGTCAGCATTGCTGTGCGATGCTACAGTCAGCTCAAAGCTGTGCCAGAATCCACACCTAATGTTCAGAACTGCTGCAACACATCACAGTTCCTTTAAGAAAGAGAGAGAGAGCGAGAGAGAACACAAACACTTGGAATGTTGAGTCTCTTTAAATACACCAAACAAAAAAGAGAGACAGCACAAACAGACCCAGACGATCCACCCACCCGCAGCACCTACACCAAAATAAATAAAGACACCAGGACAAACACAAATTCTTCTTAAGTATAGCACAATGCTTTTTGTGTGTGAGCGTGTCTGTTTGTTACACTTGTGAAGTCATTGTTTTGGGTATTTCTGCCGTTTGCTGGCGTTCTTGTGGTTAGAAACTGCACAGATGCTCAGAAAAGTGATATAAAGTACGGTCTCTGTATAAATATGTATTTAATGTCATCACAAATTAGGTCCTCCCTCGAATTGGGTCTCTATGAACTATCCGTTTATAGTTAACAAGTACATACAAATGATATTAATCTAAAATTTGTATGTGAACTGCTTACTATATAGTGCATAATAAAAGGCAATCAGGCAATAAAGAGAGTACTTATTAAAAGTTATTTGAGCTAGTGGGATTGTATGGGACCCTAATGGAAATTTTGATGGAAGACTTGATTTTTTGCGGCAATGGCTGACTGGAATACTTGATTCTAATTGGCTAATCTGTATTCTGCAGTCAAATATTTTTTGTGGCACTAATCTGACTGCTGTCTCATCCAAACGGTTTTTAAATTAGCTGTTAAAATGGATTAGCCAAGTAGTGCTGTTTTGAGACTGAAATGGCTACAAATCTAAAAAAAAAAGCAGATGACGTCACGTGCTTATAATAAACTGAATATTATCATCCATTGGTATAGTCGGTAATGTAGTTATTGTTATTGTTATTGTTATAGTTATCGTCTTTGGTGTGAATGGCCTTTTATACTGACACCTACTGGTGTGGATGCAGCATTATATATATATATATATATATATATATATATATATATATGTGTATGCATATATATATTAGAGTGCTAATATGGCTGGAAATTAATCGTCAAATTTTATTTAAACTAGTAATAAAATTGTATATTTTTAATTATAATATTTATATATATTTACATGATTTTTTAAATAATTATATATATATATATAATATATAATAAAAAATAATACAACACATGATAAAATAATAAAATGAAATAATATTTTAGTAATACAACACTGGGTTTATTTCACGGTACTGATGAGCTGATTTTAGATAATCTCTTTAATAAAACTGTATTTCTACGATATGAGTGTGGAAACATGCATGTTTGCTTGTGGTGAGTTGGATGTGGGTACACCTGTACGCCGAGACACTAGACAGAGAAGCGCACCTCCCTCAGCCGTGCCACCAGCGCACCTCCTGCAGGGTTTATGTCCGCTTGGATCTCCTGTCTGAAGTGCCGACCTTCATTTAGAGACAGAGATTAGAGAGGAAGCCCTCTGCATCCCTCCTGTAGAGATCAAACAGTGCCAAACCCACGTCTCATGCAGCGCTGCAGTCAGGGTTACAAGGAGTTGGTGCGCAGTTTGAACCGCACACTCCTAGACAAATAAGTCACCAGACGTTTATGCACAGAGCAGCAAAGACTCAGAAGGCCAGGCTAGCATGCTGCATACATTTTGTGCATTTAACGTCTGCTGTAGTTTGTGTTCTGCTTTAGCTTGATTGATATGATAAATTGTATTGTAAATTGCTTGTAATGTTCCTCATTTGTAAGTTGCTTTGGTTAAACAGGTGAAACTGAACGCATTATGCAAAGATACATTTTAAACCGTAATATGCTAAACTACTGTCACATGACCTTGTCACTTTGCATTAATTTTTCATTAATGCAAAGTGAGTGGCGATAAGAACCTTTTTTCCCCAATTCATTATGATTTTCACAGTACACATCATTTCAGAGAAGCTTTACAATCATGATGCTAATGTTTATAATTTCTTAATAGCTTCATGCCTTATAGTCACATTTTGCTTATTAGAGCTGGATGATAATATAGCTTATATTTTGCAAAGATATAAACAATCAAGCAGTTGAATTTCGCTATGTGGTATATATTCCAACACACTCATATTGAAATTCATAACTATTTAAGTTTTTGGCAAATTGGTGGCTAATGTTGTGTAAAAATGTCTTAAATTTTGTTAGTCTGAGAGAATGTAAAAAAAAAAATATATATATTGGTTGATATTACTTTTGGGTTATTTGTCACATAAATGAAGAAGTATATGAGTTGCTGGCTAATTTGTAGGAATTTGTATGGTTTCATATGTATTCATAAAATTATGCCTCCCAGATTAGTGGTGGACCTTCCCAGCAAAGAATTATATATTCTAGCAACATTTTGATAATGTTCACATTAAAGGGATGGTTGACTGTATTTTTTCTAGGCTTGATTGTGTTTATGGGGTGCAGTCTAAAGTGTTAATTCTTCATTTTTTTTTTTTTTAAAAAAGCATTATTTTTCACATACTTTACCTTTATTCTACACCGCTCTGTCACTTCTCTATGGAAGCCCATATCTGCCAGGTAAGAAAAAAATTTACTTAAGTCATAATTATGAAATGAAAAGTCGAAATTGACTTGCTAAGTCAAAATTATGACTTTAAAATCATAATTATGAGATAAAAAGTCAAAATTATGACAAGTTGAAATTATGAGAGAAAAAGTCGAAATTATGACTTTACAAGTCAAAATTGACTTAATGACTTTATAAACCCATTGGTCACAGGATAGTTGTCTAATGATTAACGGGACATTCTAAAGCGAATTTACTTGGCATAAAACAATTTGGAGGACCAAGTTCAGTATACACGTTATTAATAAAGCATACCATTTACAGACAAGCAGAATGTACAAGCTTAATGGAAGAATACAGTGAAATGAATGAAAATGAAAAAGACCATATGTATATATATAAATATATATACTAATATATACTATAAATAAATATATACATACATACATACATACATACATATATAGGCAGATGTGGCCAGAATATGAACTTAACACATGCAAGCGTTATAACAGTTTTCTATGGGAGGAAAGCACTTACATTAACGTGTTGCATTCCCATTATGGGTATGTATATATATATTATATATAATCGTTAGAAGACAGAATTGCGATTCATATATGAATAGATTTTTTCATGCACCCCTAGTTTTGATGGCATGGCAACAACTCTTCTTCTTCTTTAAAGCAGCGCAACATGGTTCCGCCCCCTGTGTTGCATGTTCCCAGGGGCGTGGTTTATGTAAATTTCAGGGTTTGAGATGTCACCAACCCGGGAAGTAACTCGTTGTTTTTGTAGGCATTAAACTGCCATAATTTTAAAAGACAATATCTCCGTTTGCATTGTGACTTTGCAGATATTGTGTATGCTCAAACAGCAACATTACACACTAACGTTAAAAAAGTGAAATCACAATCAACCACCCCTTTAATCTATAAAAATGTTCTGAACATTCAAATCGTCCAGTTTTTGAAATGTTATTGAAACCTTTTTTCCAGGTTATGTGAATGTTAGGGGAATATTCCATTTTTTAATCAATTTGCAAATATTATGGGAATGTTACGTTTGAATGTTCTCTGAACATTTTGAAATAGTAACATTTAAAAATGCTAGACAAACATTCTGCTAAAATGTTTCAGGATAAAATGTTGTGTGAATGATGTATAAATATCGTTTTTGAGAACAATATTAAAGACCAGAGAACTTTTAACGAATCTCCTATCAATGTTACTGCAAGAATGTTTGTTCATAATTTTGAGAAAGCCTTGCCAGAACATTCTGAGAATGTTTTCTGAATGTTTTCATTGAAATTACATCATACGAGTTCATATGAATTCACCACCTCTGTAAATAGTTAGGTTTTCTCATAAAATCAGGGTTGGCTATTCCAAACACTCAATATCTGTGCTAACAAAACAGCAGAGAAATCCTACAGTATTGGAAAACGTCTGTGTAAATATGTCTTAGTCGGTTTCTGATTGACTTCAGATACCTGTTTGATTAGCTGTGGTTTAGTGTTGCTTTTATTTTGATTTGGCAGTGAGTGATTAAGGAGTTCCATTGGATGAACTCCAAACTGTGTTGATTAGACTTTGATTGCCATCACCATCAAACATTTTGATAAGCTGCCAAGAGGAGGCCGGGAGGCTTGTGATCTCAGCTCACCGTCGACTTGTTGCATTAGAATTTTGCACGATGGCTCCGTCAGTTTCTTAACTGACTGAATCAGTCTTTGACTGACCACAGAATCCTAGACTGCTTTGTCTGCACCTGCAATTACTGTGAGTCTGAAGGTTCTTTAATCAGGATCTGGAGTGACCTCATCTGTAAACTCCATCATAAACAAGCCTCGTATTCAAATGGCTTCTTCATAACAGTTTACTTTTATTACAACATATTATTCTAAACCTAAGCCTACGCAAAAAGCTCAGACAGTTCATACAGATGTAAAGTCATTAACCGCTATGAAACCTTCAACAGTTTGGCCATATTAAAACAAGTATGTGTTACACAAACCAAACGGTTCTTATCTGTATTTATTTATTATAAAATCTTTCTTTGTTCTCAGTTGTTATCAGCATTTGTTATTTATTTATTACAAACTAATAGCATTCTTCTTTTTTCTTTTATTTATTTGTTTATTACAAACTAATAGCATTCTTTTATTGATTTATTTACTTATAAATTATTTATAAACTAAAAGCGTTATTTATTTATTTATTTATTCGTTCATTCAAAGTTGTGATCAGAATTTATTTGTTTGTTTATGTATTATAAATTACTACCTTTCTTTCTTTCTTAGTTATGAGTATTTGTTTTTTGGTTGTATGTATGTATTTATTTATTTTAAACTATTAGAATTCTGTCTTTCTTTTTGTTTTCAAACTATTTATTGAGTTATTATTCAGTGTTTATTTGGTTGTTTATTATAAATGATAAGCTTTTCTTTTATTCATTTATAGTCATTTTAGCCTTTAATTGTTTGATTTTTTTTTTTTATTATAAATTGTTAGCTGTTTTTTCTTCCTTTTCATATTTATTTATTTAAATGGCTTTATAAGCTAAGATCATGGTGGAGAGTTTTGCATTTTTGGCAAACACCACTGACAAATTCAAAATCATACTTTTACGTCATCATTCTATACGCCAGATTTAATCCTGGAGTGCGTATTGTCGTAGCATTGCTGGAGTGCTCTGTTATGTCATTAAAGTCAAAGGGCCGTAGTAAATAAACATATTACACACATCATTAGCGTGAAAGGCTGTCATTATATGACTGAAAGTCAGGTGGGGTGTCAAAATCTAACTCACCCACTCTGCCAGATCAGCAGTATGTAATTTCATTAGATAATTATAGCACTCAAGAGCTTAACTATGACATACTATGTCAGTTACGCTGAACGCGGCTCTCGGGCCGGCTACTTTACATGTCGTCCAACGTGACGGCGTGCTACGTTTGGTTTCGGTTTGGCCCGATCAGGTGAATTTGCCCATGAATGGAGCACCTGGACAAATGACTCAGCTTTAACGGCAAAACGCGGCCACAGCAAACAAAGAAACCAAATAAGCAGCAACGACAGTTATAGATTCCTCAAGGGATGGCAGGCTTTAACAACGTGTTAAAACCTTTAAGAAAATCACAAGCTGTCAGAAATGCTTATGAACGCATGAAAATAACCCTTCGCAAGGGGGGGTTTAAAAACCTCCGAAAACAAAATAACACCTCCACACCTCCCTCTTCCTGGTCTTTCTAGTTGCGTCTACATTTTCCATGGCTGCCGGCCCAGCTGCTGAGAGAGCTGTTCCTTGAAGCCGCAGTGTATTTAGAAACAAGGTTGAGGGAGAGCGCTCAGGCTCCGTGCGGCAAACACAGGCCTCACAGTTCTGGGCTGAGGCTTGGCAACGGACCTGACCAGAGAGGCCAGGCAGCCAACACTCCCCACAGCATGTGAGAGCAGGCCAAAGAATGAGCCGTGTGTGTGTGTGTTTGTGTGTGTGTGTGTGTGAGGGAATCTACCTCGGGGCAAGAGCTGCATCTAAGGTGTGCCAAACAGCAGAACCTGTCTGTCCTCGATTTACGTTTGCATGCATTAGTTGTCCAGCTAATCTGCATTTGGAAGGAGTGACTGTTATAACTGATTAAGTCTTTGACCTGTTCACTTTACCGTAAAAGAATCATAATTGTCCGAAAGTGTGATGTGACGTGCGCTTGAACGCATGCCTGGGATTTTTGTCCAGTTGTGAGGTGTTCCTGCCCATGTTTTTGTCTCATATTTGATGCCTGCGTCAGGCGGTTATGGTTTCTCAGTTTTTGTCGTTTCATCTCGATATGCAGGGGTCTGGTTGTTGTAAAGCTGGAGGAGGGTCCAGATGTTCGCAGATTTGACCCATCCGCACAGGAAGAGGAGAGGGGAGCGCGTGAAATTGGTTCCATACGTTTCGCTGACAGTGAGGTCATTACACTGCGTTACACGGGTGACAGTGTGTCGTAGTCGGGTGGTGGGGGAATGAATATTCGTCTTCAGAGACAGTGTGGTGGCTTCAATACTAGAGAATTTGGGTGCTTGCCAGGCAATTGCTATGCATTTGTTAAGGTGTTCTGCATGGTTGCTTGCAAGGCCATTTCCAGAGTGCCCATGATAAAGAAAGGGGGAAAAAATTAAATCTATTTTAAAATGCATGTGAAGAGTTCATAGAAATGTACTCTTGTTGAATTCATAATAAAAAATATATATATACAGTTTTCAAGACAAATTTGAATATAATGACTGTGGTGTAACCATCAAGTAAAAAATAAATTATTTTTTTCAAAAATAAACAGTTTTTATAATTCTAGGTTTTAAAATGTAATCTTTTTCAAAATTATTTGCAAAGAATGATGATTAGCTGATTTGCTCATACATATTATGTTTTGTGACACCACAAAACAAAGCATTGTGACTTTTATATTATTGCAATAAAATAAAATTAATATAACAGTTTATATATAGAGAGAGAGAGAGAGAGACAGACAGACAGACAGACAGATAGATAGATAGATAGATAGATAGATAGTACCGTCTCTAAGTCACAGTGTTCATTGCTCTTTAGACACATGGGAATGACATTAGTGTTCTCTACCTACACCACAATGTCAGTCAGCTGTCAAAAAAAAAAAAAAAATCAGCTGTCTAGTAGGAATATCCTCCCCGGGGTCTGTATGTCTGGGCCGCAAAATGCAAAACCACTGAGAAGAAATAAATACAAATAAATGTTCCTGAGTTGTCTTCTGTGCCTTTGTCTGTCCAACACACTCAAGTCCTCTGTGTGCCAAGCTGAGCATCTACATTTGGGTTTGGCTGTTCTTGTCTGTGAAAACCACAGGAAAAGGAAATGTAAAGCCCTCTGAAAGCTTGAAAAACATTGGCCTGAGTAAAAATGGCTGTAAAAATGGAAATATCCAGTTTATACTAACATTTTCTAATTTTAAGATTCAGGCCGACTGCCTTTTTTTCTTGATAATGTGTCCTCCTTTTACATTTGTTTAGCTTAACTCACTTTTCAGAGAGAAAATTATGCTATCATTTACTCACCCTTTTTGATTGCCATGACTGTCTTTCTTCAATGGAACAAAAAAAAAAAAGAATTATTTATAGCTCCATTAAAAGGGAACTTTCTCCACGACTGTTAAAAACATTTTCAGGGCAATATATTGGCTTCAGAAAAACTTATTATAGTTTAATTATACATGTTTTTTTTAAATAGTCCCCATCCATGTATCCATTGCATGGAAAAGAGCAGCATGAATATTTTTCAGAACATCTTCTATTGTGCTTCACAGAAGAAAGTAAGTCATAACTGTCTGGACTCTGGAATGACATGAGGATGAGTAAATGATGACAGAATTGTCTTTTTAGGGTGAACAAATCATGATTTATTCCTTACATGGCTTAATCAGACATCCTTCTTTTGTGTTTCACACACAGTTCCTCTCATGCTTCACACATGCCACATATAGCCTCTCTCTGTGTTCCCAGCTGTACTGAGTGTGTCTAACAGTCTTGGTGAATGAGTGTAGAGTCTTCGGGATGCTCCAGCGAGGTGGGCCATCTGGTCACTGCCGCCGGGCCCTTGAAGTGCTGTGAGAGAAGCCGCTGCGGTCGGCCATGGCGACTGGAGGTTTGCAGCACAGCACTTCCAGCCCTTGCGCTGACCTCAGAAAAGGAAATCTGGGTTGGAGAAACAGAGGGGTTGCTCCTGAGCTATTTCCAGAGCGCTCTGCCTATCCAGTGCCACCCACGAGATTCCATATGACAGAGGAAGAGTCTGAGTGTGTGTATGTGTGTGTGTGTGTGTGTGTGTGTCAAGTTTTACGACAAATTATATGTAAGTACACTTGCATATGTACATCAGCAGGATAAGATTTTGAATCTGATAAACCTATAAAACTAAATTTACCCAGGTGGTTTATAAAAAAGCCAGTCCAATTTTTCATCAGTGTTGGTATTTTTTCCATTTATTTTTCCCATAGGGATTTTAAAGTCTTTGTTTAAGCATTATAAGCCATAATCCAAGCCAAACAGCTATGAGGTGAATCACAACATTACAAGATTGTATTTGAAGCATGTTTTTATTTGCACTTTAATGAGGAAAAAACTACAATCCCATGAGGCTTTGTGAATGACAATCAAATAAAAAATGATGGAAACATATAAACCTAGACATTTAAAGTTGTTGATTATATATTAAACAATTTATCTTAAGTGTATTGCTTTATATATATATACACACACACAAGTTATTAAAAATGTTCCTAATAAATTTATATAGGTGGCGAAAACTGAGTAACTGAATCATCGTCGACCAATTCATTTAAAGACACAGATACATTCATCAGAAACAAAAGGGTTATGGCTAGATGGTATTCAGATATGTCTACTGGGCATGCACATATCAATACAGAGTAATTTTTGAGTAAATCATTTACTCAACCAATTTGTACAAAAATACTGATTTATTCAAGAAAGAAACGTCTGTATTGTGTGTTGCTTGAAAGATGTTTTCATGGTCAGAGCAAAAACTAGCAAAGTAACTAATCATGTCTAAAATGTAAGTAGCTTAATATTAACTGCTTGTTCACTGGACAGTGTATAAAAGCAAATGTCACTCTCAATCACGCAGTAGGACTGTGATATTTTAAAACAGAAGTCTTGCCAGTGTAATATTAAGCATAATGCAAAAAGGCCGTTTTTCTCTTATGTAGGGATATCCCAATTGTACAATTAATATGATTTGTGAGCACACTTTCATAGTTATTAAAAATGAGTTGGTGTGCGATATTTTATTCATATTCCCATTTTTACCATCGCCTAGTACTAAGTTCTGCTATGCGTATGTTGTCATGCTCTCCATGCTGAATATACCGAGTCCTCTGTCGTTTCACTCGCACATACTGTAACAACAAAACCACAAAGTGAGTCTCAGCAAGTAACCAGAAATCATAAATCACAGTCTTTTTTGACGCCACGTTTTAGTCTGCATACCTTAACCTAAATTTGTAGGTTTGTATTTTCTTTTCCACGACTGTATAAGCAGTCGCTGGTCGCTACTGTTGATGGATATGCAGAAGGGGAGAGCACGAAGAGAAATATGAGGCTTGTGTTGTAGTGCACGAGCTCAAGATTCAGAGAGGCACAACGTTTGGTTCAGATGAGCTCATGGGCATCTCTGTTTCAACAGACATCAATTGTATTCTGTGGTTTTGTGGTTACTTCTAAGAACTACCTTTTTATAATCAGTGGCAGTCTGACTGTGAAGCTGTAGTTAGAGACTGAAAAGGCTGAGTATGCTTTTTGACATAAACGTGGACTACAGTGACATTTGAACAGCAACTACAGAGCAATGGGCTATCAATCGTAATTATTCATTTTTAAATCAATTCTTAAAGGGGTCATATGATGCAATTTCATGTTTTCCTTTGTCTTTGGTGTGTTACAAGCTGTTTGTGCATATATAAGATCTGTAAAGTTGCAAAGATTAAGTCTCAAACCCAAAGAGATATTCTTTATAAAAGTTAAGACTCTGCCACGCCTTCCTAAAACGGCTCATTCAAACAAGCCCCCACATGTCTACGTCACGGTGTGGGAAGATTTGCATAACACCGCCCAAACGTATAAGCAAAGAAAGAGGGCAAAATTTTTATTCTTGCTGTGGTGTTGTTGTTGCCTCCGCCATGTCATGGAGAGACGCTGTGTGTTTCGTTGTGAAAGCGAAAGTACTTTGTTTGGCCTTCCAAATGAGTACACAACTAAAAATCAGTGGTTAAGTTATATATACAACACTGTTCCAGAACAGTACAATGCAAATATTCGAGTGTGTGCAGCACATTTTACAGAAGACTGTTTCCTGATCCTGGGAGAAAGTAGCCTATAATGTGAACATTATGAATGGCTGTGAACATTAAGTGAGGCAATTCCATCGTCGCAAGGACAGTCTGGTGCTTCTGACTCACAGCCTGTAAGTACGTTTTGATATTTAAAGAATTTGCTACTGACTATTCAAACGCGAGTTTTGAGCAGTGTAGAGTAGTGCTTTTAGTGCACCATGCAGACATGGTGTTATGTTTACGCGGCGTGGCGTGGCACAACGCGTAAAAAGACCTTATGAGTCATTATAATCAGTAATTATGTCCTCACTGAATGCAACAAATGCCTCGTTTATAGTGAGTTTTATCGTTTTAGTCTTGTCGCGCCTGGACACGGCATCACAACATGGTAAGGGGCGTAACATTTCAGTCACACGCTTGAGGTATTTGGCCAATCACATTGCACTGGATAGCTGGCCAATCAGAGCACACCTCGCTTCTTTATTTTATTTTTTATTTTTTTTATTGAAACACCTTGCTTCTCAGAACGATGAGCTTTGTAAAAATCGATGCGTTTCAGAAAGGCGGAGCATAGAGGAGCAACAGTGATGTACAGTATGTGGCAAATAATGTGCTTTTTGAACCTCGAACCGCGTAAACACATTGCATTACACCAAATACACGCAACATCATATTGCCATCATATGAAAACTTTGCTTTATTTAACATGAAACAAAGTCTCTAGTATGAATCAAATTCTGCCAATTTTATCATGCATGTCAAACTGATGTTCACTGACTTCTAATAAGGCGAGTGGCTTTTGTTTCTTTCTAAACGTCTGTGTTTGTAAGTTTGGTGAGTGGGTACGAAATTCTGCGGAAAAAGTGCATTGCTTTATGGCAGCAACAATGCACTCTCTACTTTAATTACGACTGTGATATATTTACGACAGTGGACTGCACTCTTTTAACTGCAGGGGGCACCAAAGTTGACAAACCTACATACAGTTGCTTTAATGAGGCGTAGCAGGCCATGTCTGTACCTTTTTCTCATTACTATTAATTACAGCACAGACATAAATACAAATGAACATGGAAAGGTATGTTGAAAGAAACAGTACAATTAACTGAAATGTATGGTGTCTCATGTAATCGCTCAATTCGTGTTTAAACAGCGTAGATATGTCAACAACAGCTTGTAAACAATGTCAGGTAATGTAAGTTACCTCAGGAAAGCCAATGTCCATACTTCAATAGTTAGCTAGAAAAATAACTGGAGGAGCTTTTTGTGAAATATGTACACTAAATAACATTCATTATATTTTTTCCTTTGTGATATTTATATGATGTGTTTAAATGAAAAGTTTTTTATGATAAAACCATTTATGTTTATATTTCAACAATGGACTGGAGTAGTTTAGAATTGTATCATAAGTTATATTATAAAAACTACCTTATGTGCAATTTGAACGCTCGTATACAACTTGAGTGTTGATTATTAAATGTAATATCATAAATAGCAATTGAACTTTTAACCTTAAATATTTTAGTAATGTGCTAACTGACAAGGTTCCCTGTATAGTTTACAGCATTAGTTGAGAGATTCTTTTCGTATAAGAAAAATTGGCATTTTCTTTAGTGGATCCAAATGAATCAATATCGAATCAGATCAAGAGCTTGTAAGTCAGAATTGAATCAAATCATGAAATCCTTCTCCTTTATCATTAACATTTCTAATGAAAGATACTAACATAGTTTAATTTAGAGAGATTTAAGAAAAAATAATTTAAGAGACTAATTTAAGAGAATTTCACTGGGTGAATAAATGGTTAATAGTTGGCAACCTAGATAGCAAATTAGATTTCAAATGAATGAAAACAAGGATGTGAAAACCTACAATTTGAAAATATTGAAAACACTGCCAAAAAGACATTTTCAGTTCTTCGTCAGCAGAAGAAAATGCTTTTGCTTAGAGCCAGAGGTTATTCTTTTTATAATTCAGAACTTTTAGACATCCACAGAAGTCTCAGTAATGTTTCATTTAAAGTATGAACTTTGTCTCAAATATTGCTACTTAAAATTCTGTGGAAGATATAAAAATTGAGTGAATTGTTGACATTTAAAACAAGTTTAAGGGATGTATAGGTATTTTACAGATTTTCTATTTATTTGTTTTTGCAGTGTGCAAGTCGGCAACAAACGCATGGCAATGATCCTGGAATCATGGAAATCATGGAAACCAGAGGCTTTTGGTTTCTATGCATCTGTATAGTCAATCAGGAGTCACCTCACAGCTTTAAAGTCCTGAATGAAGCAGGCAAGCCACCCAGGAGGACCTCCAGGAAGTCCTGTAAGTCTCCGGATGGAGATTTTTAGGTTAAAGTTATTTTAGGTAGCTTTGCTTTAGAGGAAATTATAGCAGCAGTGGTAAAACGAAGAGAGAGAGAAGAGGGGAGAAAAGACCAGGCGGTCAGAAAAGTATATAATTTTCTCGTTGCTCTCGTGGAGGATGAGGTATTCCTCGAGAAGGCTTCATTAGATTTATGAAGCCTCTAGCCCAACCCTCTGACCCCAGATAAACAACGTCGGTCTTCTTTAGGCTGTGGAGACAGTGGTGGGGGCTCGGTGTCTCCTGCTGTAACCCTTTCTGCACGCTTGCGTACATGTTATCTAAACTTCATCTCGTATTGTAAAACTGTCAACACTATTCACCAGTGCAGCCATTTCCATGGAAAGCTTAGAGGCCACAAATGAGCAGTTAGCATCATGTTAGCTCATAGGGTCGTTTTATCATCATTGTGCTATCATTTTATGCAATGCTGCACAGTCATGCAGCCTGCTAACTACTCTCAAGAGAGGCGTGAATGCATTTTGAATTCTGGCATAATATGTTTTACCACAAGAAAATAATTTCAGCTCACTCCTGTGAGCTAAAATCACTGTTACAGTAACATAACAATAAACTCCCTACGTATTTCTGCTTTTAAACCATGCAGAAATCAGTTTACATCAATTGTAAGTGTCTTACTGAAGCTGCCACTTTTGCTTTTGTAAAGAAACTGAGGGACAAGTAGAAATCATTTTCATAACGTCATAATGCTTCAAATGTTGTTGCTAGAGCTTAAGTTATATTGAACCTGGAACATTCCTTGATCACTTAGCATCATTATGCTGTCTCTGTGTCTCTTTCAGCTTTAATCATAGCCTTTACAGGTTTTATGTTCTGTTTTCAGTAATGTTATGCAAAAGCGGCTTCTTTTTGGAGATTTTCTCAGATTTTTACTCAGGTTTTGCTTTGATCTCTATGACAGCTGGAATTAAGCTCTTCAGTCCCTCGAGCGTCACTGTAAGAAACATAAATTTCACTCTTAATCTAAAAGAGAAGTCAGACATTGTCCATTTGTTAGCACACATGTTCAGAAACATTGAGCCTTGCTGGCCACGTTCGTTTGAATTCTGCTTGCAACAGTTCCTCTTCTTACGCTGATGAATTTGTGGTAAAACACAATAGATACCATTTGTTTGGTCGCACAGCCATTGACATCAACGACTAAATATAGGGGAAGTGTTTCATCTTTCCTTTTAAAAATAGATTTGTTACATATTTGATTTTATAGTTTGTTGCATTTAATATGAGCATTTATTGTTGCTTCTCAGACCAAACCTGTGGCAATGACCCACCAGTTGACTATTGCTGTAGGAGATGTATGAGATCATTTGTGCTGTTGAACTCTGTTTCTACAATGCAGAGCAGTGTTTTGGCAAACAAAAACTTATAAGCAGTTATTTTAACGAGTCTTTTCTCCACCCCACCACACACTGTGCTATGTGATTCCCAGTAGCACATCTATAAAACAGCAGTGAATGACATTAATAATGAGTACTCCATGTCTTTGGGTCTATTCCAAATCTAGCAAGCTGCCTTCAACTGATGTAAAACATTCTACATAGTCAACAACACAAATATTGATACATGAATAGTGCTTTTCATGTGAGGCTTGACTAACAACTGAATTCAGTTATATTTGTAGGCCTAAACCTGGAAACGAGTTAGGAGTTTAGTGATTCTAATTCCATCATCAGTGGGTTTTTTAATGGAATTTGGTTAAAAGTTTGAAATAAGGTCTGTGGTTAATACACGCTCAAGATATTTTCACATTTTATTTTATGACATAAAATACATCACCAATTCTCCCTTGTGATTTTTTAAAAGCTTTTACTTTTCTTGAAAAAGCCGATTGATAACAAGCAGTTAAATGAGACTACAGAGGTTGTCTGAGACATTTAAGGAGTAGTTTACCCAAAAATGAAAAATTCTGTCGTTCCAAAGCTGTCATCTTCGGAACACAAATTAAGATATTTTTTGATGAAATCCGAGAGCTTTCTTACCCTGCATATAGACAGCAACGCAACAACCACGTTCATGGCCCAGAAAGATAGCAAGGACATCTGTAAAATAGTCCATGTGACATCAAAGGTTCAACTTTAATTTTATGAAGCTACGAGAATACTTTTTGTGCGTAAGGGGAAAAAAAGACTTTATTCATCAATTTATTCTCTTTCGTGTCAGTTGACACATGTTCACAAGAGTACCACAATGCAACTTCACATTGCACCTTGTTATACACATTCTTATAAGCATAAAAATACATTTTGTTCAGTTTTTTTTTTCTTGACTTCACTTTTTTTCCACTCAGCTTATTGCATTACATAGACTAAAAAATTTAATCTGCTTCAACCTAAAGGGGTCATCGGATGCAAAATTCACTTTCCAAGTTGTTTGAACATAAATGTGTGTTGGAAGTGTGTGTACTCCATCCTATAATGATAAAAAATCCACGCTGTGTGTTTTTTTTTAAAAATCCTTATTTTAAAATCCCCTTTCTCAAATCAGGCTGTTCTGAGATTCCTGTCAGAATGATGTAGTTCTGCACAGGCCCCTCCCACGATAGTTGATTGACAAGGCCGTCTTACCTTAGACCCGCCTTGAGTGATCTGTCATCAGTCCGCCATTGTGTCGACTCCGGTGCAGGGGAAGACAAGAATGTCTCCGATTTAAGCGATTGAGGTGTTTCGTTGTTGGATGTATTAATGAATATAGCATTCGTCATTAACTCCCGACATCTGAGCCGCTGAAGACGCAGAGGATCAACTTTACTTTCGTTTTGAAAGGAATGCGCTGATCCGGATCTGCCTAAATGCGTCTATGTTCACGCAAATCATTCGTGATCCAGCTTCATCTACAGAAGAAGTGAGTATGAGTTTTTTTATGAATCTTTGCAAATCACCTTTCCTAATAACGTGCTAGTTAGCCAGTTTGGCAACATGGACTAGAATGGCTTGCTAAAAACAGCTGATTTTGACATGGTAAAACATCCGAAGAGCGCACACAGAAAGCATCTGTCACACGGCATGTGAGTATTAAACTAAGTTCTCTTTCATGTCTTATTGTGGTTGGTTAATGTCTGTGAAGGTAAACAGCTGGGAAAGAAATCGCATGTTTATATAGATCTGTGTGGCAGCAATGTAATACACAGCAAATAAATCAATAAATCCACTGCTCTCTTGTCTCCTCTGAGGCTGGGACTCTAAATAGTGTTCTGTGCTCGTCAGTGCAGCCAACGACAGAACAGTTAGCATGCTTTGCTCGAACTTTCATCATGACATTAGAACTGGTACACGTTGTCGCTTGCAAAAACACAATGGTGGCATCGTGGGTGGAAACTTGCAGATTAAGAGGCGGTAATATTATAATAAGATCCCCTTCCTACAGAGCAAAATATGACAAAATATGATTTTCACAAGCTTGCAGAGAAAGGCTGACTGAAAAAAACTTACTGGGAGGTTCTTTTTCCCATTTTCTATGTTGGTAGATGCACCCGATTATAGCACTTAAACACAGAAAAAGTCAGATTTTCATGATATGTCACCTTTAAAAAATTATTGAAGATGTATATATTATACATACTGTATATAAATATGTCATTTTTTACAGTATAATGGGATTAGCTTCTTTGTGAAGATTACATGCAGAGAGAGAGAGAGAGAGAGAGAGAGAGAGAGAGAGTAGGGGGTAGAGCTGTGTAATTATGGGCCCTGTGCTGCAACTAAACTGGCCTGGGCGGTCTCTGGAGCCAGTGGGTCTGGCACAGGGAGGTCTGGCCACAGACCCCAGCGGTGACGGCACAGAGTCTGGGACGAGTCGCAACACCAGCCCGGGTTTGGAGCATTCCACACATAACCCTCCTCCTTCCTCTTCTCTCATCCCAGCCCTTCCCAGCCATACCAGACAGGGAAATCTGCTGTGTGTGTGTGTGTGTGTGTGTGTGTGTGTGATGATGAACATTTATGTGTGTGTTTTGGCATGCAGGTGTGAATGTTTTTATGTGTGTGTACATTGTTGTTTTTGGATGCCTGTTTTTGAAGAATGTGTGTCACATGTTTTCTTTGGGATTTAGATCTAGACTTGCCTGAATTTTATGGGTTTTCTGGGACAATGGTAGAACAGACCGTACAAATGAATTCTGTTGAAGTCAACATGAAATGGTATTTGCATTTTAATTCAGTGATGTGTCATTTCTAAAGATATTCAATATGATAAAATGTAAGCAGGGGTCTTGTTTTATTTATCTTTGGAATTTTTTGGATGGTAAAAAAGATGGTATAGAAGGAGAGGGACTGAAAAATAAAAGGCCTTGGTGACACCAGCTGAAAAGAAAGGTTTATTTATTTATTTGCAATACTTACACTAATGGACCCTTTTCACAGACTGACGGCATGAAAGTAACATCGTTAATCTAGCTATGTTTTTTTACGCTTTCATTTTTAAAAAGATTAATCTACATTTATAGCACTATATATTGTTTTATAACCTTGACGAATTATAGAAATCTGGTTAACGCTGCTGTGTTGTGTGACAAATTTGTGTGAAATTTGACATCTTTCTTTCTTCTAACTAATGTAATCAATTTATTGTTTTTATTTATTTATTTTTTGGTTTCATTTAGAAAGTCATAGGAATGTGTGATAATTTCCTGTTGCTATTGGGGTAATTGAAAATGCTAAAATTATATTTGTTGTAGTTTTCATTTACCACGATAGAAGTTTACCCAACTTCTACTTCTGAGAACCCTGTAAATGCAAAAAGGGTAGCAAGAAGACTAATGCTGCATCCAGATAGGCATACTTGGCTGATATAGTAAGTGGAAAATCAGTGTGTGAAGAGTGGTTTGTCTGAATTCACAATATTCAACATTAGGCAAAATTGCTAGATTTCCTACTGCTTTCTACAATATTCTGAAGTGTGCATCCAGTGGACACTTTACTATCCCATGAGGCATGAGGCCCATAAGTACCTAATCAGCTATGATAAATAAAATTAAATAAAACGGGGACAATATTTAACCTTAAAACTCTCATGAGTCTGGTGCTATATATACATACAGTCGTGGTCAGAATTATTGGCACCCTTGAAGGCTGTGAAAATTAATCTGCATTGTTAATCCTTTTGATCTTTTATTTTAAAAAATTACAAAAATCTAACCTTTCATTGGAGAATAAGAATTTAAAATGGGAGGAAATATCATTATGAAATAAATGTTTTTCTCTAATACACATTGGCCACAATTAATGGCACCCTTTTATTCAGTACTTTTTGAAACCTCCATTTGCCAGTTTAACAGCTCTAAATTTTCTCCTATAATGCCTGATGAGGTTAGAGAACACCTGACAAGAGATCAGAGACCATTCCTTCATCCAGAATCTCTCCAGATCCTTCAGATTCACAGCTCCATGTTGGTGCTTCTTCTCTTCAGTTCACCTCACTCATTTTCTACAGGGTTCAGGTCAGAGGACTGGAATGGCCATAGCAGAAGCTTGGTTTTGTGCCCAGTGACCCATTTTTGTGTTGTTTTTGAGGTTTGTGTTTGGATTATTGTACGGTTGGAAGATCCAAACATGGCCCATTATAAGATTTCTAACAGAGTCAGTCACTTATTGATTTTTTATCTGTTGGTATTTGATAGAATCCATGATGCCATGTACCTAAACAAGATGTCCAGAACCTCCAGCAGATATATAGTCCCACAACATCAAAAATACAACAGTATATTTCATTGTACACATGGGGTACTTTTTTATCCCTGTGTGCACCAAACCTATCTTAAGTGTTTGCTGTTAAAAAGCTCATTTTTTAGTTTCATCTGACCATAGAAGACAGTCCCATTTGAAGTTCCAGTCGTGTCTGATAACTGAATATGCTGGAGATTATTTTTGGATGAGTGAGGAGAATTTTTCTTGAAACCCTCCCGAACAACATGTGTTGATGTAGGGGCTGTTTGACTATTTTTTTTAAGGTTTTCTGACCCTGAAACTCAACCTTTCTCTACAGTTCTCCAGCTGTGGTCCTTGAAGAGTCTTTGGCCACTCAAATTCTCCTCACCGTGCATTAGGATGATATAGACACATGTCCTCTTCCTGGTAGATTCATAACATTTTCTGTTGATTGGAAATTCATAATTATTGCCCTGATGGTGGAAATGGGAATTTTCACTGCTCTAGCTCTTTTCTTAAAGCCACAAGATCAATTATCTTTTTCTGCACATCAGAAATATATTCTTTGTTTTTTCTCATTGTGATGGATGATTAAGGGAATTTGTACTTTGTTTTCCCTCCTATTTATATTTCTGTGAAACAGGAAGCCATGGCTGGATAATTTCATGATTATAATCTCCCTGGAGTGCTCAGAATTGTAAATATGAATGGGATTATACTTCAGAGATATTTTACTCATAAAAAATTCTAGGGGTACCAATAATTGTGTCCAATGTGTATTTGAGAAAAGCATTTATTTCATAATGAGATTTTCCCCCATTTTCAATTGTTGTAGTTCAATGAAAGGTTAGATTTTTGTGATTTTTTTTTTTTAAATAAAAGATCAAAAGGATTAATAATTCAGATTTATTTTCAGAGCCTTCTTTGATCATATTTACCAAGGGTGCCAATAATTCTGACCACAACTGTATATATACTGTGCATGTGCATGCCTTACTGTCCATGAGGCCATATAGAATAAGTCAGATGTTTGGAAATGCATATATTTCATAATTCATATTTTTTTGTAATTTTCACAAATGATTATAAACATGGTGAAGTTCAAGTGTGTGTGGGCTGAAACTGTAGAGGGCAGCAAACCTGTGTGGCAGGTGTGTGGGCCGTGAATCTTGGTTTCAATCTACACGCCAAAAACAAGATCAAACAAGGCGGCCCGTCAACAGTCATCTATGTGTGCACAGCTCAGAGCATTCTTATCAACACCTTCTCCATCCTGTAATACCAGCACACAGACACGTTGTTCATCTTATTCTTTAAACGTGTAAGCCTGTGGGAAAAGAATACAACCCAAAAAACGCAGTTCTGCTGAGGTAATCTCAGTTTATCTGAGTTTACCAATTCTGGATAAACTTGAACTCAACAAGGTTGAGATCAAATATCCGGCCAAAAGCTCTCCACTGGATCTTCTGGATGGGCTTGTCATCTTGAATCTTTTTTAGGGTTGTGGCAACATGGTGTAGCAAAAGAAAAATATTACAGTTCATGGTGGGAGAGTAGGAGAAAGTGTGGATAAAACTGGGCAGATATTATCTTGTAAACTTTCCAACAACGTGTTTCGTTCTTTGTAGTTGTCGATGAGGGAGAAATGAATAAATAAAGCAAGCGGCAGTAAATTGTGCACAGCGTACAGCTCAGAATACACTGTCCTTAGTTCAAGCACATATTTATGCGGGTTACACCAGCATGAGTCAGTGATCCATATCATTTGTTGTGGCAATAGTAGCAACACTACTGTCCTTTCAGTAATATATTTTGTGGTTCATCATCAGGAGATCTGATGACTATGAAGAGCTATGGGGTATTATGTACATATAAATATTGTTTTTATTCAGAGCCTAGTACATAATACAGAGAGAGAGAGAGAAAAATACATTTTTACACTAGAGCAGCATTTACTAACTTTTTTGTCTTTAGGTACCCAAAAACCTTTTACCAGAAACATCCAGAAATGTGTTACTTTTAACAAACAGTATTCTGAATATAATTTAGCTATAATTTATATGCTCAAAGGGGAAAAAAACACCCGCCGAGTAGCACCATCATCATTTCATCCATCCCATTCATTTTCCAAACCTGTTGTAATAGATAAAATATATACATTACACATTATTTAATTTTTCTTTATCTCTTTTTCTTTTATCTGTTTATTTTCCGGTGGCAAAAGTACCCCTGAAACCCACCTAAGAACCCCTGGTTGTGAGTCTTGAAATGAGACTCCACTGATGTAGTCACGTACCTTTTCCTCTCTCTGCACATTGTGTGGTCTCACTGATATGGAAAAAGGTCGGAGTGGAGCAGTCACAAAGCTGTTGGTAAAATGGATTCCTTACCTCCTGTGTAGAGGCAGAGCATTCTTGAAAACAACACTGGAAGAACTGCATTGCTCTAAATCGCATTAGCACACTGGCTGCTTTCCCCGAATACCTACGGTCATTATAGTCAATAGATAATCTGTTGTAAATGAGTAAACAGTTAATCGCCTTGTAAAATATCAGACAATGTGTATTTTGTTTTCATCAAGTCATAAAAATTTATTAAAAGATGCCTGGAGCTATTGGTGGAGAAAACAGTGCACTATCACATTGTGTTTTTGGATACATTTGCACAAGGGATGAATTTAAAAACAACATGCTCCTTTCTGATTTCTTACATGGCCTGAAACTGCAGTATTTATACATTAGGCCTTATACAGGAGCTGTTTTACTTAATAAAGAATCATATTTTGCTTAGAAACAATTAAGACAGATCTTGTCTTCTGTATTGTGATGCCCATCCAAATGTAATGAATTATTGAAAAATAAAAAATGTAGGTTGTCTTTTTTAAATGAAAAATATAGCCTACATGGATGAATCATTTAGAATATCTATAACATGCATTCAAGTCCTTTTCATTATAATTAAGCACATTTCACTCCAAATTACTGTAATACACATGACTGTTTTGTTTATTTATTTATTTGGAAATTTAAGTTATTTTTAAAGGTCTGCATAGTACAGATTTTATAGTATATCAGCATTAAAAGCATTAGAAGATATATTACATTATAAATTTAAATAATGCATTTTTTTAACATTAATGTAATGAAAATGACTTGATTGGGAAGAAAACAAATGAAAGCCTGTTTTTAAGATTTGTGACATTATTTTCAAGATAATTCAGTACATTTCCCTCCAAATTAACATAATGCACATGATTTATTTTTCGGTAATTTCAGATCTATTCAGTTTGTATATACTGCAGTATTTATAATATATCATCATTAAAAGTATTGGAATATATATTACCATGATGTATAAATACTTTATCAATTGAAATAATGTGTGTGTTTTTTTTTTAGAATTAATGTAATGCTAAAAATGCTTGATTTGATTGCGAAAGGAAAAACAAATCTAAAAAAAAAAACAGGCTTATAATTTTTTAATACAAAATTTAATTTCCTTTTATCTTTTTTGGGGGGTAAAATATGATGTGGGCATGTTGTAATGGGTTTGACCCACAGACAAATTAACCCTTATGTTATGCATTTATTTGTATGTGGACTTCTCTTAGCAACTGAGCACATCTTTTTTAAAGGAAACCAGTCTGAGGATGCTGTAGGTACACAGCACACATAAGCAGCCAAAATAAACCCTTACACTGGCAGGCGGATGCCACAAAAAAAAGAATCCCTGTTTCTTTTTTCGTAAGGTCCTTTATTTTGACAGGAACAGGAGAAATGGGTATTTATATCCCTGGCTGTGTGCTGCGGCTGCTCCACAATTACAGACTGTTCATCCCAGACTCTGAAGAGGGAGGGACAGAGGGATGGAGGGAGGTGAGATGAAGGGAGGGGGACAGCGGGACAAGAGGGGACCAAGGGACATCTCAGAAATATATTGTGCATTAATGCATTTATTGACAAAACAACATTTTTTAAGTGACATTTTTTTAAATTTACTCAGCCTCAATATAATTTTGTTCTATATAATTTTGTTATAACTTTGTTCTGAAATACAATAGGCAAATTTTGGAGAATGTACTGGTTGCTCTGTTTAGTGCAAGTGCAAATAAGAAATAAGTGAAGACTAGAGCTTTTTGAAAAGGACAAAAATATGACAAAACAGCTTGAAATTTAAGTTGTTTTTCATTGATAATCTTTCTTTTCCAGTGAGCATTTAACTGAATCAGTGGATGAAATCAAGTACTGAATCAGCTGAAATCATGAATCATGAATCAACTCAAAAACAACAACAACAACAAAAACAGATTGTTACAGTAATGTCATATGACTTGAGAAGACTGTATAATACAGTGTTATACAGACCACTTCATGATACGTTTATGATGCTTTTGCGTCAGTTTTTGAAGTTTGAAACCTCAGGCTCCATTCATTGCAGATGCATAGAAAAGAACAACCTGTACAATTCTTTACAATTTCACCTTTTGTGTCCCATGGAAGAAAGAAAGTCATACAGGTTTATCTTGAAAGGTTGATTTGTTGTGCTGTTTATTAATAGGCAAAACATTTCTTTATGAGGCCTTGTTTACAACTATTTAATCCTCATACACGCTACGGATTGAGGACTCGTTTTACAAAAATCTGCTTCACAAGCATGTTTCCAGAAACAAAATATACTTGTAAAACAGGGTACACCTGTAGTTAGCCTGTGAAAATGACCAATCAGCACACCTCTGGCAGATAACAGCAATCAAATACTCCCATCATTCTTATTTGATTTTTGTAGAATAATATGGTAACTCAGTAATAGAAAAGTGCAGGATACGCTTGTAGTTTTGAATTTTTTTAAAGACTTCACATAAATACACAAATGTATTTATGTGTACATTATTCTTTTATTACGTTGAATGAGAATTGTCCCGTGGCTAAGGCCACCCCTCAGGTTTGCTCTGTGAAGACCGTTGCATGTCTTGGACTTTGGGATCCGGCCTTGGTTTTGTATGATGGTTTTGGGGGTTGATGTATCCAGTACGCTTGATGTTTTTTCAGGGGGCTGGGGTTTTGCGGTTTGGTGGGGGTGCCTGAAGCCAGGGTGGTGTCTGAACCACCTTCTCTCCACTGGCCATGTGCCCAGTGTCCCAGCTTCACCAGCGGCACTCCACCTCAACTATATGTCACTGCAGCCAAGCCCATCTAGGGCAGCCAAGAAGATGGCGTGCAAAGCAACAGGAAATACAAGACAGCCTTGTTTATGAGTACAGTGTGTGATGCAATGCTGCCTGTACTGGACCGACTGGTGCCTTTGAGGCAGACATCTTTCAGTGCTGCCTGTAGTGTCAGCAATCGAAGCTGCAGCGGGGATTACAGAAGACCCAAATTTCACCAGTAAAAGTTTTAAATGTCCTTAAAGGCCTGTAATGTGTTTTATGTAGAGCTGTTGAGTTTGTAGTCCTAAAACCCGGAAGAGTGTTAGTGTTTTTGAGCCAAGGGTTCCCTTGGGAGATTCTAATGGCTTTTTAGAATAGTAGTTTTCAGTTTATGACCACAGTAATGTCCATGTTGAATATAACTTGTTGGTTTGTTTGAGTTTACAGTTTTATTTTCTGTGCTTCAAAAATGTAAGTTGCTGAAATATGGATTACAGCTGCCACAAGGATGTGAGTTTACATACTTATTGAGACATCAGTTGTAGTTACAACTTCATATCTCACAATGTGATTAATATGACAAAGTCAGCGTGAAATAGAAATTGTGATCATTTTTAGTGTCGCATCCAAGTGAAATGGCTTCTGTAGGGCAGGAATAACACCGCAATATTCCATAAAAGAATAAAATCAGTTTTAAAAATTTATGGTGATTTCAATATCTCACAGCTTTGTACTCTCACACTTTTCCTCTAAATTGTGACTTTATAACTCACAGTGTAACTTCGTAGGAATATCACAATGTGGCTTTTTCTTATTTTAAATTATGATTATTATTTTATTTTATTCTAAGAAAAAATGGGCTTCCATAATATAAGTTTGAGATATGACTGTGTTCAATTTCTTTTTGAACTAAATTCAAGTCTCTTCAATTAATGTCTAAAATATGACCAAATTTTACTTCTAAATAAACTAAATTTTTTTTTTTTTTTTTTTAAATCAGAGGAAGCAAATTAACCTTGTTGATTAGCCTACAAATGAACTCTCTTGAGCTCTGTTGAATTGTGGTGATCATGACTTTGACTTGAAAAACGATCAAAATGATCATGACTTTAATTTCCTCGAGCTGCAGTTAAAGCATGTAAACATTTTGTATGCTTCAGCAGTTTAACTATACGCTCATGTGATGTTAATGTTCTTCCTTGTTCTGAAACCGATATACAGAACGACTCTATTGGGAGTCTGTCAAAGGCTTAATGGGGAGTCAGGTTGCTTTTGATATCACTTCTGTTTGTGAGATGGATTGCACTTTGCGGAACATGTGTTTATGTTGATGGATGTCTCAGCAGTCTGTAACCTACTAACGGTGAAGTGTTGGCACAGTAACTCGGACTATTTGCTCTTTGGCTCTTTTGCAATGCTAATATATCGTCACCTTGACACCTACGACTTTGTTTGCTTATCTTTCTTTGCAGATACGGTTGCCATAGCAGCATAAACTATTTCAGTGTCTGCTAGTCAAAATAGGTGTCACATTATTTAAAGGTACTGCATCATAGTTTTAAAACAGAAAGAAAATGTAGCATTGTTTCTAAACTGAACATTTCTGGAAGTTCAATTTTGGAAGAACTTCTTCAAAAAAAAAACTTCTGGAACAAGTTTGCAACTTGTAAATGGAAAAAAACTGAAACTTTAATGTTGTAAATTTAACATTGGAACTTAAACTAAATGAAACTAACTAAACAAAAAAACTTGGAATTTGAAGTTTTCAACTTCTAAATAAAAAAAAATATATATATATATATATACACACATATACATGTGAAGTTCCAAAAGTTTTATTTAAAATTGCAAACTTAAAGTTCCAAAATCTTTATACACACATATTAGTGCTGTCAAACGATTAATCACATCCAAAATAAACGTTTGGTTACATAGTATGTGTCTGTACTGTGTATATTTATTATGTATATATACTGTATATAAACACACACACGTATATATTTAAGAAAAATATGTTATTTGTATATTAAAGGGGTCCTATTATGCTTTTTCCACTCCAAAGGGAGATATTTCGTTTTTAAAAAATCCCTTTTCAAGAACTACAATGAACGGCTCATTTGGACTACAAAGTTGTTTTCCTGTATTTGTGACATCACAAATTTTAAATCCCGCCTATGGAAATTTGAATGGTTGGTGGGTGGGGAGAACGCTTGGTTGAGCACTGCACGCTTCAAAATCAAAACCCGGTGCGGGTGTTTTTATATCACTGTATTTCTGAGGGAAACCGATTGTTTTCAGAAAATTTTGGATGTCATTTTCATTTCATCTTGCATATAATGTCTGATAAAGCAGCGTTTGTGAGCGAAGCTCTGTTTTGCATACAGCGTTACCGGGGAAACCTCGAGCTCTCCCACTCCAACAGTGCCTCCCGCTGCCAGATAATTAATTTGCATATATATGCGGCCACAAATAGTGTAAGTCTGTGGGACTATGGTAAAAATAAATTCAACTGTATAACAGTTTCAGTGCAATTCATGTTATAATGTTAGAATTAAAGAACAATAAACAATACATATTACCGTTGCACTTATCTGTACATAGTCAATGCAGTTATTTTTAAGCTGTTGTTGACATCTATCTAAAACGTGATTTAGCCAAAAATAAAAAATAACATTACCACTATAATGTCTTGCAATATCCGTGGGTGCAAAGGTTCTGTGCGATCCTCTTGTTTATGGAGGACCAAACCTGCATAAATTAAATATGAATAAATGAATAAATGAATGAATGAATAAATAAATATATTAATGAATAAATAGATAAATAGATAAATAAATGTGATAATAGGAAAATAAATAAATGAATAAACGACTTGATAAAATAAATATGATTCATTTTTAATAAAATTCTTTTTTTTTATTTTCCCCCTTAATTTATTATTTTCTGCTTTTATACATTTATACATTTTTAAACATTTTTTTAACTTTTATTTTTTCACTAATTCTTTTTTAATGTATTTTTATATTATTTATACATTTATTTTTAAATTTATTTATATATTTATGTATTCTTTTTTTTTTAGAATGATTTATTCCCACATGTATTTATTTTTAGATTTATTTATTTATTTATTCATTTATTTTTACTTTTCTGTGTGTAACATGGAAATGAGGAATGTGGTCCTTGTGTAGCTTCAGTGCATCATTGGTTGAGAGCTCACGCGTCGAATCGTCAGGCCAGCTAAGCGATAGAGATGAGCGTTTTCAAAGAAAATGGCGGCAAGTAGTAATTCGTTGTCCACTTTGCTACGGGATGTGGCAGATCAGCTGGAGAGTTGTAAGTTATTTTCACCTAAAGTCAGAGCTGGCACCAGGGCACCTTCCAGAAATAAAAACAGGAAGCTGAAGCTACTTATGTGATCTCCCACAGCATCGTCGTCATCGAGTCTGGAACCGTCGACGTCAGACCCTAGGGTGATGACACCCAGAGTCAGACACCCAGTGGATGGTTGGTTTCTAGTCTAATAACTATTCTGTAATCACGGAAAAAGTTTTGACTGTAAATAACTGAAATGGTTGCTTTCTTAACCACCAGTGGCTTCTATGAAAATTAGGAACAATCCAGGGTCGCGTTTCCTACCGTAGGCCACTGTGAGTCAAGCCAGCCGCAACGCCAATTCCGAAATGCATGGTCAATCTAGCCCCTTGTGCTGTTTGTTGTGCGACGCATATACAGTTCACCACCCTTTATATGAGATTTTGGAGGGCTTTTATTTTGTAATGAAACATCAGACTTGCCTGATTTGAAGGCAAAACTTTTCCGTGATTACAGAATAGTTATTAGACTAGAAACCAACCATCCACTGGGTGTCTGACTCTGAGTGTCATCACCCTAGGGTCTGGCGTCGGCAAGTTCAGACTTGGATGACGAATGCGATGCTGTGAGGAGATCACATAAGTAGCTTCAGCTTCCTGTTTTTTATTTCTGGAAAAATATTTTAAATATTTCTCATTAATGCGAATAACTTTAGACAGGGACGGCGCCAAGAGAGGCATTCGCGGGCCGTACCCCCAAACGAGTTACTGTGCCCCCCTTTCCATCCTCCTCCTTGCTGAATGTGATCGATTTCGAAAGCGAAAGTGAAACCGATAAAACAGCGCACATAAGAAAGCGATTGCACGCTTTAGCGAGCGTCAGCAACTGCACGCGATCACAGATTGCAGATTATCATATTTATTTTATCAAGTCGTTTATTCATTTATTTATTTTCCTATTATCACATTTATTTATCTATTTATCTATTTATTCATTAATATATTTATTTATTCATTCATTCATTTATTCATTTATTCATATTTAATTTATGCAGGTTTGGTCCTCCATACTTGTTCAATATTCTCGAGGTCTGAATTGATATGGCTTGCTGTTTTGGCAAGGGGGCGGGGCAATACTGAAACGCCGTCTAAGCTGTTCGCCAATCACAACGCACTGGGACAGCTAACCAATCACAACACATTTCGTTTTTCGGAAGGCGGGCCTTCATCAAAGCCAGAACTAATCGAGCCATTTTTGTCAGGCTGAGGAGAAAGGTATTGTAATAATGTAAATTATGTGAAAAATAATGCCATTTTTGAACCACCAAGCATGAGAGCATGTTCTAGTACACCCCCAAAACAAAATCAAGACTTCGTAAAAGAGCATAATAGGACCCCTTTAAATATATTTATATATATAATAGAAATTATATAAATATATTGTCACATTGGATGGAGAGGCACACAAGGATGAGTAAGGTAAGAGCTTCTTTATTAAACAAACTGAAGGCAACGTCAAAAGGTAAGTGCAATAACTCAGAGCTCAATGAATCTCAATAAACTGAGGAATTAATCATCCTTATCACTCCCTTTTAGTAGAATCAACTGGAGGAAGACATCCACAGAGCCACAGAGATCCAGCAGGTAAGTGACAAGACAGATGAAGAGCTTGTAACCTCGAGACCAGACAATGAGCGTATGGATGGAATTTTGTCTTATAGGGAGCTTGATTGGCAGCAACAGGTGAGGAGGATTCCCTGATGGAGGTCAGGTGCGAGTAATTTATGATGGCGTGCAGGTGAGTGGCAAGAGGGATGCTGGGAAATGCAGTGCAGCTCAACTGGTGACTGTGACAGTAATTCCCCCCCCCCCCCCCTCAAAGGAGTGGTTTCCAGATGCTCCAGCAACACAGTCCTGGAGAGAGGCGGAGCAGTGGAGGAACCAGGGGGGACGGAGTGCCCGGTCCATGCAACGGAGATCCAGAGGAGGAAGACTGAGCAGGAATCCCGCCAGGGTGGAACAGATGAAGCCGAAGAAAACCAGGGCGGAGCAGATGAAGCTGAAGCCCACCAGGGTGGAACTGAAACCCACCACGGTGGAGCAGATGAAGCTGAAACATAGGGCACAGACAGATTACCAAATGACCATTACGACAGGGTAGGCAGTGGGTTCACCGACGACCTCCCTGGCCATGGCGGGATATTCCGGGGTTTCCTGAATGGCCTCCTTGGCCTTCAAGACAGAAGCATGCATTAGCACGAACTCATGAACTGGAACTGGCTCTGGAGCAGAGATCTTGGAGTCTGAGGCCCTCCCTGGGCCAGGCGTGGGAACAGCAGCCCTTCCAGGGCTTAACTTGGGAACAGGATGCCGCTCTGGAGGAGCGGAGCTGGCTGAGACCAGCGAAGACGAAGGAGGATTGGAATTAGGAACTGTGAGTGGATTGGAATTAGGATCTCGCTGTGACTAGAGGACTGGATTTTCTGGGACTGGGAACGGCACTCCTGGCCATGACTAGAGAACTGGATTCTTTGGGACTGGGATCTGCAGTTCTCTCGGGGGTGAACTTAAGAACTGGAAACTCCTCGGGGCTAAACTGAGGAACTGGATCCCTCCTTGAGCTTAACAGGGGATCAGGAGCCCTCACTGGGCCGAACTGGGGATCTGGGTTGCGCTTGCGTGGAGCAGGCACTGGAAGACGCTCTCGAGGAGCAGGCACAGCAAAGCACTTACGTGGAGCAGGCACTGGAAGGCGCTCTTGAGGAGCAGGCACAGCAAAGCGCTAACGTGGAGCAGGCACTGGAACATACTCTAGGGCTGAAGCCTGCACTGGACTCTGGTCAGGGGCTGGCAGGAAGTAAGTCCGAGCACCTTGAGGGGACCCCGAGCTATACTGACTTGAGGTACTTTGAGACAGGCTGGACAAGTCACTATATCCGCCACTTCCATCTTGTGTGGAAATAAATTGGCCAGGACTTGCTGCGGAGGTAAGGGTGGAGAACATATTGGGAGCCGTAGAGCCTTGTGATAGAGAGTTACTCTGTGATGCCACTGCACCAGAGGTCTGAGAACCTGTTGACCACCTAGAGGAAGGCTGCCATTGAAACAACTGGCTCAGAGACAATGATCCACTTGGAGCAGTTTGACTGTACCCAGGCGTTTTTGCATCCAAAGAAGCAGGCACATACTGGGTAGAGGTATCTTGGAGATGGAGAAATGAGCCATCTGTAAAGGTGCTTACTGACTGGACAGGCACACAAGGACTAGAGCCTGCCAGCTGAGTTCCAGTCCTGCTCTGGGAGCTTAAGGTGTTCTAGCTTTAGGAGCTCTGACCACTGGCAGATTGGCTAGAAACATCAAACAGGGGCACATGAGCGACGGACGGTGGGCTTGAGTGAGCCGAGGACGGCGGGCTTGAGAGAGCGGCAGCCCGCAAACTTGACCTTGGAGTGGCCGGCGGGCTTGAGGGAGCCGTAGCCGGCGGGCTTGACTGGGGGACGGCCGGCGGTTCGGGGCTTGAGAGTGAGGTGGCCGCGGAATCTGGGTTGAGGACTGGATTGGTTCGGGGAGCTGGAAACGGAGGGTGACAGGCAGATTTCAGTGCTGACCGGACAGATGTTATAGCGGGGTCCACAACCTTAGCCCCCAGGTCGGCGCTGTTAGAAACCCACTTCCGGGCTCGGGGAAACACCGGAGGACAGGTGTGGTCGGGACCACTGGCCAGGCATGTGGAGGATCTCGGCATGGGGTGAGCTGGCGAGGCCCAGTGGTTCCCAGAAGGGGCTGGATGAGAACGGCTCTTAACTTCTCCAACCTCCTCTACTTCAAAGTTAGAGCCATTTAGGTATAGAATGAGATTTATTAACTCAAACAAAGAGAAGTCACAAACGGGAGAACTCAAACGAATAGTGTTCCTATCCAGTCCCCTCTGAAAACAGGCACATAGGGAGGCGTCAGGCCAGCTCACCAGATAGGAAAGTTCAATGAATTCCTCCACATACCTTTCCAGAGGGCGACCACCCTGTTGCAGGCAACACAATTGGTCCTCAGCCCAATCCATCTTGCTCATAGGTTCTGGCAAGGAAACCATGGTAGACCAAGCCTCTGGAGTGGCAGCCATCTTGGCCAGGGCCTCTGGCGTCACGGCCGTTTTGGTTAGGGAATCCAGGTGGGAAACTGAGGCACTGGGCTCTGGAACAGGAACGGACTGATTATTTTCAAAACATATACTGTATGTGTGTGTATTTATATATACATAATAAATATACACAGTACACACACATATATTAGATAAACAAAAACTTTTATTTTATAAAACTTTTGTTTTATAAAACGCGATTAATCATTTGACAGCACTAATATATACTTCTAAATTTAAAAACAAAACAAAAAAAAACTTTTGGAACTTTAAATTTGGAACTTCTAAATTAAAGGAACATTTGGAAGATAACGTTTGCAACTTCTAAATTGAAGAAAAAAAAACTTTGGAACTTCAAATTTGGAACTTTTAAAATAAAAATGTATATAATTTTAGAACTTTTTTCAGTATGGAAGTGATTATTTGCCATATATCATGCAATAACAACCAAATGTGTCCCATAAGCCCACCATATTTAGAGGACAACACATCGTTCCTCAACCACTTGACATGACGACAAAGTGTCTGACCTTTAAGATGTGCATTGTCACTTGTTTTTTTCTCTCTTCCTGCTCGCTCTACACTTGAAGCAGATCAAAGGCGGCACATCCTTCACCTGTCCCTGGAATCCACCTCCTCCTCCATCCATCAGCATGTCTCTTCTCCCAGCGCATGGCAGCAACCCAGGCCGGATCAGGCCTGGGGGAACGCTTTGTGATGGACATGTGGCACCACGATGCCGTTAGAGCTATGTGCGTGTATGTGTGTTTACTTGTGTGTTTTTGGGACGGGGCTGTTTGGGAATGGGGAGGGGGTGAAGCGGGAGAAACCAGGGTGTGGGCCTGTGCAGTCAAACAAGTCACAGCTTTGCTCAGGTGGTTTTTCTGATGTCTGCGGTTTAGACAGGGCGTTACACGACGTTCACGAGAACTTTGAGGAGAAAAAACAGAAGAAAAGAGAGGGATTCGGCATGCGTCAACATGCGTACCTGTTGCTGTGCAGAGAAGGCCCTGAAGGCACAATGGGAGTTTCTCATGAGTGTGATGAGCCAAGCCCAGACAACAGGCCTACGAGAGCACTGTGCTCACCTGAGCCACACTGGCTTAGAGTGGCGTCAACCACCAACACCTTCACATTCTTCTAGGTTTTTTTTTTTCCTCTCTGCATCATCGCTTTAGAGGTCTTGTTTTTCTCATGAGTTTGTGGGTGGTAGTTAGAGAGGCAGGTCTTAATGCTCTATGATGTCTGTGTGACTATACTGTATTCTGCACGTCACAAAGAATGGATAATACGACTGGCACCAAGCACTCACCATGATTGTCACCTTCATAATAGGTTATGAGATGAAGGCTTACAAAAGTCCTGCAGTCAGATTACTGTGTTGGCTGTTGGGTCAGTGATGTAAAGTTTTATTTGCTTTTCGCAGACCTTATTTTCATTTTGTACAAAATTTTCTAAAATCTGTTAAGTTATTCAACAACACACTACATGCGTTAAAAGCAGTTTTGATGTTCGTTATTGTTATGTGTGTGAGGGACCTACAGTTAAAAAAGTCTCATTAAAAGGCTGACAAAAGCAAGTTAGTTTTTTTTTAAATATTTGAATTAAAAATTAAATGTAAAAAAATTGCAATTAAAAAGTTAAATGCGATTACATTTTTTTGGAGTGCAAATTCACTGACATAAAAAAATATAGCTTCCAAAAAAAAAATAAAAAAATCATACAGTAAGTAAAGTGATTTTTAAGTCAGATATTTACTTTTTTTAATTAACAAAAAAAGTGGTAAATATCTATTTAGGAGTCTTAGACCTTTCCAACGATATAGAGTTTGTCATGATTAGATCAGGATTTATTGTAATATAGTGAAGTAAACTTAGGCGTCCCACAGGGTGGACGGGTGACAGTTAAGAGGTTAAAATTAATGCTAATTGTACAAGTATTCTGTAAAATACTTTGATTTTTTTAAATAATACATTTTTCTAAATTTGCTAATGTTGCTAATGCTATTTGAGTTTTCATATGCTTTTACAACATCCACATATTTTCTGTTAAAGTCCGCATGAAGTCAAAATTTACACTATTTACTTTGGCAGCGCACATTTCTAGTCTTGAGGTGAACAGTTTAATCCATGCAGGTTAATCCACTGAAAAAAAAAAAAAAAAGTTTCCTTGGTAATCTTTAATCAAAATCTGAACATTTGCTTTCGCTCTGGAATGGCATTCCTTCTCTGATGACGTCAGTTTGACGGCTTGGGCAAAACATCCTTAACCACTCCCCTTCAACTGTTAGTTTGCTACGAGTGAGAGATGGAGAGGAGGAGCACTAAAATAAAACCCCACCCTCTAATCAATATTCCTTTTCAGTTAGAAATATGTTACTACATTGAAAAAAAAAAGTCAGCAGCATCTTCTGGTTCACGTGGACTTTAACTCTTTGCATTTTGTGTACAGTCTTGAACTGACACTGCTCTGTAATTATTCAAATTAGAATCCACACCCATTTACTACTGTGCACAGAAAAAAAAAAAAAACTGTGATTAGTCACTTTTCCTGTTGGGCGGCTCTTGGCCAGTCTGCAAAATAGACCAGACTTTATGCCAATACTTAAAAGTCTGGCTGTGCAAAAATCATATTAACAAATGACTGCGTGTGCGTTACAAGAGGTCACATTTGCAAATGGAGCGCTGTGCTGGCAGACATTCCGAAGACATATGAAAATTATTAGAGCCCTAAATTAGATCAAGCACAAGCTCAGATTTTGTTATGTAGTTTATAGCCATAAAATTTGCCATAATTCATACCAATGCTAAGCACATAAAATACTCTCTAGTAAACTGCTGGTGCAAAGCCACCACGGCTTACAGCCTTACAGCTCCATCTGCAACTAACAGCGAATATTCTGTATCATTTCGGCATCCCGGCCGACATCAAAGAATCGTCGCTCTGTGAAAGGTGAAGCTCAGAGGCGCTTCGAGTCTGATGTTGCGTGACACACAATGGGAATGATTGCAGCCGTCTGTCAAAAGGTTGCACAAGACAGACAGAGACAGAAGGAAGAGGCCGCTTGCACATTCCTGTACTTCTCTTTACCTGCTTTGTTACGTCTGGTCGGTCTTTTATTCCACCGACAGCTAACAGACACTGACAGCTGCGTTTCACAATGCTGCGATAGCTATCTAACAAATGAGAAAAGGGAAATGAGAGCCAGTACAGTAGGTATAGGCAAAAGTGTCTGGAAGGGGGGACAATAATTAGTTTTAGGTTACAGGCCCCATTTAACAGTTTTGTCGTTTGAATCACAAAAGCTGTAATTAGCTTGTAATTGCCTTGCCACGAGTTGTCAATAATTTACATTAGTCTGTGTTTTGGCGCATGTGCATGAATGCAATGGGTGCATCCATTAAAGTAAACCCTAATTGAAGGACAGCTGATATGATAATTAAGATAAGCCGGTTAGGGGCCCCAGGTGCCAGTTTCTATGTTAGCACTGTGATACAGCAGGTTCTTCCAGAGCTGAATAAGTAGAGATATCCCAGAGAGGATAATTGCTGACACTGTCATTTCAGGGGGGTTCTCTCATTCAAAACAGTGACATGCTGTTGGGTGATAGTGTCGTATACGTAGATATAGCTCGCTTCAGGTGCTTGTGACGCTAAATGGCTCTTAAGACGAGACCTGTGTGCACTTAAGTTGTGCCTGATTGTGGTTTTCATATAATGAGTTGTTCTAAAGAATAAATGTGTTTGACTGATTAAGTCAATTGATTCAATGGATTAGTTTTGATTCAAGCAAGACAGCTGTTTCAGGATTTTATTTTGAAATAAGGTAAAGCCTTGTGTACACAATTTTGCTGTCTTAGACAAATAAAGGATTTATTTAGCCATGTATAGGCAAAACTGACGGTCTTTGCTTAGTGTGACTTTTCGAAAGTATACTGAGAAATATTTGGTGAATTAAACATGAAATTTTGAAGTAAACAGAGAAAAATACTATTATTATTATTTTTTTTTTTTTTTTTTTGCAGAACGTACTAAAATAATCTTGCTTTTATTGCTTTTATTTAATGTATTTGCTTTTATATTTTGTTTACTATTTGCTTACTATTTACTTTTTTATATTGTATTCAATTTATTGTACTAGTTGGCCATTTTTTCGGCATTTTGTTGTACGAAATTTGTAGGTAAAACATCACCATGATGGTTCACCTCTAAATCTAAGAGTGGGGAGTGAGCAGATTGGTCAAAAATTTACAAATTTGTGACAAATTTACCAAACTGTCATGAGTCTGTTGGATTTGTTCAATGACAACAGTTAATTTGGCTGTATTCGCTAATTTCGCAATCTTGCAGTGCGAATACTTCCATGACATAAGTCTATTGGAGAACAAATAGGAACACAGTAACTGATGAAACTAGGGATGCAATGATACCATTTTTTCAGAACCGATCCAATCTGATACCGAAAATTCTGAGTATCTGCCGATACCGATTTGATTCGATACAGCACAGTTTTCTTTAAATCAGTATAGAATTTCTATACCTCTGTGTGGTGACCTGGTCATCACTCTTTTGAGCATTAAACACAGTATACTAAATATAGACAACTTCATTTTAATGACAAATAACAAATGAAAAAAATATATAATCATAATCTGACAAAAAATACTATTATAAACTAGGTTAGTGGATAATTCAGCAGCAAACGATGCTCTAGTCTAGAAAAATCATGGGTGCTCAATTTGATAAAATCTAAACATTTAGTGAAACAACATTATTTAGTGGGGAACAAATAAAATTGAATAAGTATAGGACTAAATCTGGTAAAATGTTACCACAGTGCTCTTTGTATTGTAAAACATATGATAGATAGGACAGAACAAGAAAGTCTATTAATAATCTTTCATTGTGCAAAAGTATTATAATATGACTCCAATACAGAGCAGCACAAATCGCTTATGCGCATCCCGTGCGCAGAATGATGCTCTTGAAACAACACGGAGTCACAGCACACAGAAGCGCACAGCATAGAAAAGTTCAAAGCACAAAGGAAAGAGATATTGATGCGTAGTGTATTATATATCTGTGCAATAGTTTGAGCTTTTTCTTTTAACAGTTTTAAAACTGTGGTAAAAATTGATTGTAAAATTGTAGAAATTGCACAAATTTGACTCGTAAAAATTGAGCGCTCTTGGAGAAAGTTTCATCGTTATGACTGTAGTAACCGAACACGACACTCAGTTTGAACGCTGAATAGAGGATGACAGACAACTGCAGCGGAGAGAAGAGTTTACCTGAATTTGAATTTAACGACTTAAATATTCATCTGTACCTCACATTTAACTATGAAACAGATTCAGAACACTTGCAATATAGTGCACGGAAAATTTATGGTGCTTTATAATGTTTTTGTTCCTTTCGTGGGGCTTAACGATAACACGTAATAGTATACGCACAATATCGGATTTGGATCGGTCTCATCTGACCGATACCCGATCTGGCAGAAAATGACCGTATCGGAGCCGATACCGATACTGAGTATCGGGATCAATGCATCCCTACATGAAACTGGAAATTTCAACCAACCTCATCACAATGATGTTGGAGAGAAAGAGCTGAAAAAACTTGTTAAATTATAGGCAGACAGACAGAAAAATAAATATGTAAAGGTGGGTAGATAAATATTCAGTTAGTGACTAAAGTAGCATGCAATCTGACGTGAAAGATGTTGAACAGTCTGTCATGAGTCAATATCCAACAAAAATAGGAATTGTACATTATTCACCTGGTTTTAGAAGTATTATGAATTAAAAAGTGACCCCCTTTATGTACTTTCCAGTTTCTATTGTGCAGAACTTTTTTATTTAATTAATTTGAAGTCTAGTAAGTCTAATAATACATTCTTCCCACACTCTAAAAAATGCTGGGTTAAATACAACCCAGTGCTGGGTAAAATATGGACAAACCCAGCAGTTGGGTTACTGCCCAGAACGTTGGGTTAAACATTTAACCCAACTGTTGGTTGAAAACAACCCAGTCGCTGGGTTTGTCCATATTTAACCCAGCATTTTTTAGAGTGCACTAATCACCTGATTTCATTCTGGCCTGCGTTTTACTGAAAGCATCGTAAGTAAATCATAGATATCATTGGCACCAATAGACTGTTACACCCACTTTTCATGATCCAGTTCCCAATGGATTAAATTAAGTCGTGAATGGTGTTTCATGTTGACATTTACCTAAATACATCTGCCAACCTAACATTGTCTCTTAATACATTGCTTTTGTTTTTTGAAAGCAGTAGCCCTTACAAAAAAGTACAATGGTAGAACCATCAGAGTAATGGTATCTGGTGGTAATGCTATTGTGTTATGATACATGCCATTGTATTGAATGATTGCCATATTTTCTACCATAGTTTTCCACACTACCGGCTTCTCAACAAAGACAGTCCGCATTGAATCTTGAGATCGAATTCAGCCTGCCAGAGCACTTTTTAAGTGCCAAGTCAAAACACATGGTGAAAACTGTGCATAAAAATGAAACGTTGAAAGTGCCACTTGAGTTGGGTGTCAAGAACAACAGCATCAGTGTCGTCCTGCTGTCTTAGGTTTCCATCTTGCCACACATGGGCACCGAGCCATAAAGTTTCTCTCACGCAAACAGTTGGCTGTTCCACATGGCTCAGCAGCTTAACAACAGGAGCAGGGTGTTGTGGCATTAAACATATCATTACTTCACTTGGAACTGTCAGGGTGTCCTTACAGCTCGGTGCTGCAGCTTCATTCATACCAACTACAGTTTGGATTTCCACCATTCAGGCATGTGAATTTAGGAGCTACTTAAAAATTTATATCTCAGATAGCGTGGCTTCGGTTTCCACTCGTATAACTTTCTACAGAGTTGTCAGACAAGCAGACAAAAAGATTTTTTATTTTTTTTTTAAATTTATGTCACCAGTATTGGATTCAAAGACATTGTTTTTCAAGATCTGCTGTGACAGAGCACATAAGGTCAGCCCGGTGGTTGCAAAGAGCATCACTTGTCAAAAAGGTGACGCACTTGTCTTGTCAAGGCTCCGTAGGTGCTCATTGGCTTGGGCTCTGGTGTGAATAAGCATGTCATGTGGGTATTAGTCACGCTCATGCTGCTGGTGTCTATAATTGATGAGTGGTTTATGGCTCTTCCAGGACAACCGGAGGATTTATGCCCTCCCAGAACGGGCCGGTGCCTCACATCTTAATTAAGTAAATGGAGACAAAGTGCACATGAGAGCTCCTGAACAGGACCAATACCTCTCCAGCACTTCACAACTTTTGTCTCACCTCGTTTCTTAATATGCCTCCACTTGAGCGCTGTCCCATCTTCCCATTTTACTAGACCTTTTTTACTTCTCATGACAGCTGTGTGTCAGTCTTGGAGTGATTTGGGTCATTCTGTGTAACAGAGGTTGGTTTGAATTTCTGGTGTAAGTCACTTGCATTAAAGCTTGTAATATATACTGGGATAAAATTATGGTTTGAGACAGGGTTATTATATTATATTAAAATGATTTTTGTCACTAGATGTAAGTAAATGTTAACTGAAAGTATATATATATATATATATATATATATATAAAAGTATTTTGTTTTAGCTATTAACTTGATCATTTTCATTTAGTTGAACTTGATGTATTAAACTAAAACCAAAAAAGAAAAATGAATAAAAACTATAGATAGATTTTAAAAAAAAAAGTAATAAAAATTACAAAAACAAAATTATTAAAACTTTCAAATTGTAATGAAAACAGAAAAAATATTCAAAATATGAATAAAAACTATTATAGTATTTCAAAAATATAAAAATAAGAACAGTATGGACAGTTTTATAGCTTCATTTGACATTATGAGCCTTGAACTTGAGTTTGTAACACTGCAGAATTTTTCCTAGAAAGTGAAATTCATACTGGATGTAATTCTACAAATATTCACTTTTGAATTTTAATTTGTTATTTAAGATCAACTTTTTTTGAAAAACTTAGCAAGGATGTTTATGCCATTGAGTTTTTCTGTCAAAAAGTGATTACTTTAAAAAGGGAAAAATATGAATGTAACAGGGTTGCTGTATAAGCCTGAAGAAAAAAAAGATCACAGAAATATTTTTATTTTAAAAAAATATATATATTAATATTATTTGGAGAAATTGGAAATCTTGTTATATGGGTGTATGGTATATAGGATTAAAGTCTTTAGAAAATAAAATGTCTATATCTGCTTCCAATATTGAGCAAATCAGAGTGACAATGAACATTTAAAAAAGATAATGTTAAAGTCCTTGGTATATTAGGCATCCTAGAATGAAGAAAAAGTGTACTTCAAAAAAAAAGTGTACTATATCACAGAATAGTTGCCTGAATCTTCCTCAGTTCTCCAGCGAGGTAAGGCAAGTTCAAGATAAATCAGAATGACTCAGTTTAAGATATTTTCTCTGAATACAAGAGAGAACAATACACAGTCCACTTGAAGTAAATGCAGTAGTTTAATTTTTCCATTACTTGTCTTGTAGTCATAATATATTGTTACTTCTCCATAGTGTTGACTATCCAGTGTGCCAGAAAGACAGCAAATGAGAGGTGTAAGGCCAGAGGTCTCGAGCAGGGCTAATGGAGAATGCTGTAGTGGTCCAGTGTTACTGTGAATTATTGAAGAAGATCAGGTTTCCTGTGGTAACACACTCTCACACGATGGAAAGAAAGCCAACACCACTAATCCCGGCACTTTGTGTGTCGACTTCACCCTGCACAACTTTGCGTCTGTGTTTGCTTTTGCAAGTTTGTGCACTCCAGTGTTTGTTGTTTCAGTGTATGGCAAGATTTAACAAATCTAAACAGATCAGCTTGGGATGGATTTTCTCGGTGTATGCTAATGCTAATGCTAATGTGTTCTTGTCGAATTTAGAGTGGTAGCGATTATTAATGTGATTAGGTTGCGTTTGAATTATTAAGCATCCTTTGGGCATCAAAATCCCTCGGTAAATAGACCATAATTACAGTGTCTGCTAACTTTAAGTCATATCAGAGCAATCGTATTTACGAAATGAGTAAAGCATACGTTTATGTACAGTAATCAAGAGTTTCTTACTGACTTTATGAGTTGTGGCCGTTTCAGTTAAAAAATCATAATCTTAAGTATTGTTGTTATTAGTTATAATAGAAATTAGTCAGGTTAGACGCCATATTTAATTTCACGGGGGTGAAAACGAGGCTGTGAGGTATAGACACTGTTTACAATGGCACACACCGTATCATCTGTATTAATTTTATAATAATAACTGTTTAATGGAGTTTTTGTCTATTGGAAGTTTTTTTTTGTGCTGTAAATGAGGAATTGTGATAAATAATACTAATTTAACTGGTTTATGATTGACAAAACTACTGCTGCTGTACAGAAAAAAAGCTTAACACACCTAATGAACATCTTTATTACCAGCTTTAAAAAAGCAAGTCAATTAAAGAAAGGAATACAACATTTTTTTCAGACCACAATCACTTTAACTTTTTCTTTTCATCTTGGTGGCTTAATACACATTGTCCCTGAAAAAAAAAAATGCTGTTTCCTCTAAACTTCGCTGATTTGTAGGCTGTTTGATGGTGTTTTTTGTTGCGTTTCGTTTAGCTGATGTGCAC